>CABHPH010161720.1:0-16950 GCA_902168325.1 Peromyscus nudipes | reverse complement strand
GTGTGTGTGTGTGTGTGTGTGTGTGTGTGTGTGTGTGTGTGTGTAAACTTGGTTTCCTGTTTTCAGGTACTATATATCACCTTTAGTGCTTAACATTTGGAGTCAGACATGCTTCTGTTGTACTATGATGCCATCGGGGATTCACATTTGGTTCAGCAGAATACAGATGGAGAATCTTTGGCAGATGTTTAGAACTGTCTCCTCATCTGTAAATGCTTCATCTTTGTGTAACGTTTTGTATGAGAAATGTTTAAAGCAACACTGATAGCTGATAATTACTATCCTATATAATTCTTATATTTCCCTCAACACTTAAGCTTTACTCCCGTAATTCCTCCTTAAACAATGGCTCTGGAAAGAGCATTTGTAAAAGGAGTATTGCATGATCTAAATTTTAATAGCCAATGAAATTAGCTTTTGATCTTGTTAAGAAGTAAAATAAAATCTTAAGGCAAGTAAAGTTTCAGTAGTATGTGCTGTTTTACAACAACCTAGGCCATTCCTTTGTCGGGTAAGTAGGAGGGCATGTTCAATATACAATTTCTGTTTCCCTGACTCCTACCCTTGGCATGCATTTGTAACTCCTCCAAGTTTTTGGACTACTTTCAAATATTCTTCTGTGTTGCTCAGATGACATAAAGAAGATGCAGTTGGATCTTATGGAGGATCTGGCTGTATTAGGTAATCTCAAGATGACCTAACAATATTCAAATGAGAGGATATGGAATACTCTAAAAATATACTACAAAATAGACCACTGACTTCATGTGTGCTATTTATTCATTAGAAGGGTGAAACATGAACATGTTTTTTACTAGGCTTCCATTTAGAAGTCAGCATGTTGTGAGGTTTTCCTGTGACAAAAAAACAATTTGAGGGAGAAGGTTTTTTTTTTTTTTTACCCATAGTTCCAGAATGTATGGCCCACGATTGTATGAAGGGCAAAGTGGAGAAGAGGAGCTTACCTAATGGAAGCCAGGAAGGAGAGAGAAGGAGATGGGGAAATAAGGAGAGATAGGGACCTAGGGAGATAAGGAGGTAGGTAGATACATAGATACATAGATAGATACGTAAATAGATAGATAGATAATAAATATATACATAGATGATAGATAATAGATTAGATAGACACAGAGAGAGAAAGAGAGAGGGATAGGGATAGAAGGAGAGAGAGATAGAGACAGAGACAGAGGGAGATAAGGAAATAGAGAGGAGTGGGAGAGAGAAACTATTAATAAGCTTTCTCCTTTCTATAATGTCCAGACCCTCATTTGGAGTGAGTCTTCTCCCTTAGATAATTCTTTCTGAATTATCCTTGTAGATATACATCCAGAGATACACTTTAATAATCTATCACCTTCTCAGTCCATTCAAAGTGACAGCCGGGGTTAATATCACAAACATTAAAAGTAGTTCAAAACAGAGGGCAGCTAATGATTCCTTGTTCTATATGTAATGGCCAATCTTGGCCATCAATTTGACTGACTTGAGAGAGGGAACTTCAATTGAGGAGTTGCCACCATTAGATTGGACTATGATCATCATGTCTGTGAGGTATTTTGTTAATTACTAATTGACAGGAGAGCCAAGGCCACTGTGGGCTGAAGCAGCTGGGCCTGGACTATGTAAGAAATGTAGGAGACCAAGTCGAAACAAGCCAGTGAGCAGCACCCTACTATGGTCTCTGCTTCAGTTCTAGCCTTGGTTTCTTGTAATGAATGATGGGCTGTAACTTCATGGCTGAGATACACAACGCCCTTTTTTAAGTTAAGTGTTCTATCATGGCAACAGAGAAGCAAAGTAGGACACTGTAGTTACAGGCTGTCATGATTTTATGGTACAGAGAATGAGTTATCTCCATTTATTTGCTTTTGAAATAATGAGCTTTCAACCTATATCAATGTAAATGACACTAAGAACAGATGCAATATCATTAATGAGGTATGAGCATACTGGACCCTTACTATTTATCTTAGTTAAGGTTTTTATTGTAATAGACCATACATGATGTAAATGATCACAGACAAATTACTTTCTATAGCATAAATCTTCCTTGTGAGTATACATTATGGGTTTTGCATTTTAAAACCAGAGATAACTGTTGTCTTAGTCAGGGTTACCATTTCTGTGATGAAACATCATGGCCAAAAGCAAGTTGGGGAGGAAAGGGTTTATTTGGCTTACACTTCCACAGTTCCTCGTTGAAGGAAGTTAGGACAGGAGCTCAAACAGGGCAGGAACCTGGAGGCAGGAGATAGTGCAGAGACCATGGAGGGGTGCTCCCTCCTGGCTTGCTTCCCTTGGCTTGCTTAGCCTGCTTTTTTACAGAACCCAGGACCACCAGTCTAGGGATGGCACCAGCTACAATAGGCTGAGACCTTCCACATCAATCACTAATAAAGAAAATACCCTACAGATGGATTTGATGGAGGCATTTCCTCGATTGAAGTTCCCTCCTTTCAGCTAGCTTTAGCTTGTGTCAAGCTGACATAAAACTATCAAGGACCCTATTCCAATTATGTTCTCTGATGTGGGACAGTAATAAATAAAAAAACAGTATGCTGTGCCTACTTCCTGAGTAAAAGAAGTACATCAACATTAAGGGAAGGAAAACAGAACTAAAACAACGTAAATGATGTCATTGGTAAAATGCCAGCACACATAAGCATAATTTGTGACCATATAGTAAAAATTAGATGGACTGAATGTAGGAAAACTAATGCCTGGTATATTGAGTGTAGAATGAACATGAAGGATCAGAGGGAAAGAATTACTTCGTGTTTCACTAACATTTTGGAAGCGCACAGCTCATTTAAAGTTCTTTATTTGAAGAGTACACATAAAGCTGTAGGTTAAAAACAAACAAATAAATAAACAAAAGACAATTACGAAGTTGGTTATGTTTCCTGCCAGTGACTTTCATAGACTTCTGACAAATCCTATTTCTGAATGCTACCATAAGCTTCGGTAAATATACTTTTGTAAAATATCTTTAACTTGAGAGAGTTCAGGAAGGTAGCAGAAGTAAAAACTATTAGTTTTTTCAATCTTATTATGCAAATTGAAAAGTCTATTCACGGTAGTAGTGAAGCCTCTATGGCATTAGTAAGTTCTATGACTGGAGAATGGGATATTTGCATTTTTCAATTTGAATACCCTAGAGTGCCAGACAGTTTGTACTCAGAACCTTAATGAGTAAAAATAAGTTTTGGTATTAAATTTGCCTAAAATGTAGCTCAGAAATGGCAAAGCAGAATTCTCCTTTCCATCCTGTCATTAATTTAATAATTTAATTAACTATTTCACAAGTTCTACAAGGACTTGTTGAGAATTTTTATAGACTTAAACACAATCCTAGGTCCAGGGATACATGAGTGAATAAAACTTGGACTCGCAATGCATAGGTGAGAAGATTGGTAAGTGTTCTGTTATAGTTCATTGCAAACTTAGATAGATTTGCTATGGTTTATTCCAAGGATAAATCTTGTGATTTGCCAGTTTGCCCTGAGATTCAGTAAAGAATGTTCACTAGGCAAGGCACAGAGTCAAGTAGAATGATTTGAAAGTCACCATGATCTTTCACATCCCATCCCCAATCTTCCTTCTACAGTATCTTCTAAAACTTTATTATCTGTAATTTAACATTATTGTCTCCTCTTTTCAAAATAATTTCCATCTGAGTTACTGTATTTCCCCAGAGACCTGCCAAGGACCATGCTCAAGGTGCACTCGTGAAATAACAATAGACTGAAAAACAATGATCATTCTCTTGAAGATGCCGTGATAGGAATGCAAAATTGATGATAACACCACCACCAAGAAAAAGCCAAAGAAATTGATATTGAATTGGTAATGTGCAAAGAAAACAATTAAAGCAAAAAAAAAAAGATTTGAAAATTTTAAATTAATTTTACGTATTGTTTGAACATACTCATAGGCATCAATCACATGCTGACAGAAAGTAAACATTCAGTAAGATTTACACTTTTTTTTTCCTTTCATGGAAATGTAGTTTTGTGCAATGCAGATAGGACCTAAAGGAGTGTCTCCAAATTCAGAAATACCCACATATAAAATATTAGCACTGTTACCATTGGCAACATAAGTAGTAAGAATCGACAACATAAGTGGTAAGACCTTGCATTGCTTTGGAAAAATGAAGTAACAAATGAAACCTGCAGAGGCTAGGGAAGATTTATTTTAGAGGCCTTCTCTGCAGCAGACATCCTGACAGAGGGAAGCTGTTTTCTTTTCTTGACCTTTATATAATCTTCAAGGCAATGGAAAATTGTAGTTCTTCATCATTACTTGGACAAAACTCATATGAGCAAGTATTATTTATGGTGTTAATTTCCTAGAAGATACGTTATACTGGGCTAATTTACCCTGTGAAGGAGAAGATGGGGTAAACTAAGGATCATGACCATGTTTAAGGCTGCAGAAATGGATGGAGTCCAGTGTTACAAATATAATTTTCCTAGTATAATCTGATCCCCATTTGATTAGATGTCAGATAAGGGAAGCAAGGCAAGCAGAATGTCTTCTCTGATAAAACCACATTATTATTATAGACCTTCATCTCTGCTCTTCAGTCTGTAATCTTTGCCAGTGTCAGCTGTGCTCAGGTCCTGAATACTCATGAGACACTGAATTCCTTTTAAAAAGACTATTGCCTTGTTGCTCTCTTTATCACATAATGTAGAAACTGAAAAGGCGATTCCATTTGATGTTTAGCATACGGATAGTTAAGGAAAATAAGATAGAAACATGACATACTCATTTATTTAAGCTAACATGTTCAGTTTCAAAACTCAGAAAAAAGTAGATCAAGAGCAAGATTGCCACTCCCACGTTAGAGGCCGGGCAGCAATGAAGCTTCCAGGTGGGTGTTGAGTAACATGAAAGAGACATTTAAAGGGTCTTTTCAACCAGAAATAGAGTGGTTTTGTGCTTCCTTTGTGGAAACTGCACTATTCAGAAAGTAGTTCTTAAAACAGAAAAAAAAAAATGAAGGCTAAAACATACAACCAGTGAAATCTTCAAAGTGGCAGCTTGAAAATCAGCCTGGAGATTCATGTATTGATGGAACTGGTTGAATACTAGAAGATCAAAATCTTAGTCAAGAAGTCAGCAGAGGAAGCAAAGACACCCAACACTATGAAGTGGTTGTAAATCCACTGCAGTACAACCTCTCGCTAAAGAGTTCACTTTCTGTGCAAAAGACGGACACACAGCATCGCTTGAGGTCTAATTGAATGGCCCTCAACTTGAAATTCATCTCCGTCCTCTTGCGCCTCACATTGGTTATAATTGCCATTGTCTTGGCTGCGTCCTTGGTTAGCTGGATTTATGATTTTCCACAGCATTCTTTACTTGGTGCCTTTGTTTGTGAGACACTGAGCCTCTTATTGGTAAAACCAAATGGTGGCTTCCATAACTAGTCTGGTCCTCTGCCACTGAAGGTTGGCTAGTCTGAATAAGAGTCAAGAGGTGATCGTGTTTTCCTGTACCCTTTATATTCAGAATGTACTGGCAATTTTCCTTAGAGTTCAATAGGTGGAGATGCTTCCCTGGAATTGCTCAATAAGCTTTTCCTTTAAGTGGGGGAGGGTGATGATTCCTTTACTGCAGTGTGCCCTCATCTAAAAGGAAAACTTACTACTGCTTTAAAAACTTCCAGTTCTTTTTTTATTTAATAATTTTATTTTATAATTAACTTAATTTCACATATCAGCCACGGATTCCCCCGTCATCCCTCCTCCCACCCCTCATTCACACTTCCTCCAAGGCAAGGACTCCCCTGGGGAGTCAGCCCAGCCTGGTAGACTCAGCTGAGGCAGGTCCAGTCTCCTCCTCCCTACACCAAGGCTGAGCAAAGTGTCCCAGCATAGGCCCCAGGCTCCAAAAAGCCAGAGCCCCCCCCCCCCAAAAAAAAGAAAAGTAATCAAGCAAGGCATGGAGACCAAGTCATTAAGCAGTATTATTTCACAGTCTGTGCTTTAGTTTCTGTCTCCAGATTCATGCCATGAATCCCTGGCCTCTTTTCATGATGGACTACAAGCTATAAGGGGAAATAAACTCCTTCACAAAAGAAACAAACAAAACAACAACAAAAAACTTCCACTTCTCCTAGAGAGCATGATCCTGTATTCATGACTACAAAAAGTATTTCACGAATGGGTAGAAAAATAAAGTAAGATTCTAAAAGATTTAAATCAAGGGAAGCCTCGGACCTTGTGCCCTGAAGTGTAGAATCACTGGGCACCTGGACAAAAAGGTTACTTCTGACGGAGATGCTGAGCTCATGCATGTGGGTGGACCCTTTCCTAGGGTCTGAGAAAAATCACACAACGGCATCTAGTTCTGCTCTGTGGCATTTTTTCTGTCTGTGTCTTTTGAGGGACAACACCCACAAAGTGTGATTGAAAGAATGAAGAAATAGCTTCATACACGTTGAGCTTGTAAATTAAAAGAGAGTTAATGCTAAAAATGCTATAATTAGATTAAGCAAGATTTAAAGGGTTTTTATTGATCTTTGTAGATTTATATTTAGAAAAAAACTGAAAACAAAATTTTCTTTAGGCTAATCCCCAAATGAGCCATTGTACTAACTAAGAATGTGAAAATGAGTTTTTATGGTGATAGTCCCAATTTGATACCTGTGAACATATATGTATGCAATGATTTCCTATTGTATTATGAGCTAACAAAGCCAGAATTACTTTTATACTAGTATAGCATTTAAAATGTCTGTTTAGCTAAAGAAAAAGAAAGTGACACTGTAATTTTCATCTGGTAACTTTTTGGCAATCCAGTGGTCCAACTCGGGGGAGTGGGGGGATTCCCTTCTCTAATGCTTTCATTAGCTGTATGTACCTTTTCCATTTTCTTTATAAATCTTTTAAATAGAATATACATACCCACATTTGACCCAAAAATGCCATTTGGAAAAGGATGCCTACACCGGTTCTGTGTAGGCTGTTTCAGAGTCTTCTGTGTTGGTCAAGGTTATTGTTTTTAAGGTAAGTGTCTATGAATAAGAACACCTTTATACCAGATTGTTTCTGCTGAAATCAGAAAGGAGGGTATCATTTTACCTACCTAGGCATTTGGGAAAGAGATGTCAGTCTTTCCTTCCAGAAGTCAGATGTTCTCTTAGCATCCCTATTATCATCAATCAACTTATGGTAAGAGTATCCAATGCGATCCTGCATAAAAAGCACATAGGAGGGGTCCAGTGATGTCCTCTTTCAGTTTGAATCTAGATAGTAATGCCCAAGAAGAAAGATGAGAATAATTATTCAGAGAGTTGTCTTTAAGAATCCCTGGGCTGGGCATTGGTGGCGCACGCCTTTAATCCCAGCACTCGGGAGGCAGAGGCAGGTGGATCTCTGTGAGTTTGAGGCCAGCCTGGGCTACAGAGTGAGTTCCAGGAAAAAGGCGCGCAAAGCAAGCTACACAGAGAAACCCTGTCTTGAAAAACCAAAAAAAAAAAAAAAAAAAAAAGAATCCCTAATAGGATAATCTAAATTTAAGATTTAAGATATTTAAGATAGAGGGAGAGAAAGCACAAATGTGTGATTTGTATGATACAAAGAGGATGATAACAGAGAGTTTACATATTGCTAAAATGAGTTCAATGAAATATGAAATATATATATACCAAACCTTTATAGAAATATAGAAATAGAATGGAAAGCACAAATAAAATAGTCACTGAGGCTAATGAATGTGGTGGGAGTAAGTGGCAAATCTTGATTTAATATGAAACATAATAAAACATTGAATAAGGTCTGCATGGGACTCAGGTTATCAGATTTTTAATTCAGAGGCATTGCATCTTTTTTTGTATGTAATTATGGAATGAGAGTCTCTGCTTTTCAGTTGTTTGCTTGTGTGGCTTTGCTTCTAAGTTAGTGCAATGATTTCATGACATGAGCCTTTGAAAACTTTTCTTGATGAATTGCCATATGACCGTGCATTTAGTTCAAATTCTGTGATTATGAACTGTTGTGGATTAGCTTAGTACAAGTTTGAGTGTATTTGTCATGAAAACAGTAGAAACAGTCCCAGAATATGCCACTTGGGTTCTGGAGATTTTTTTTCTTAAATAATGACAAATTTCAAAGTAAATGACTTTGCCCATTTCTGTAGCAATCTCATCCTATTTTCCCGTTCACTTACCAAAGTATAAGAGATGACAAGCTTCCTTTGACAAGGTTTTAATTAGTTTCCATATGTGATACTTTTTATACCATGTGGTCCTGAAATTTTCTTTTTGTATGGAAAAAAAGTCCACTTAAACTCTTTTAATTATTTACCTGCATCCAATCTGATATTCCCTAAACAGATGGCTTTGACTTTTTTTTTTCTTGTTCATGTTTCAGGTATTTTTTTTTAAGCTTTGTCTCACTCCAGCAAGTCAGGAGGTTTCGTTTGCTTTCTGAGGAACTCTATTGAAGAAAAAAGTAAATGACCAAACAGACCAAACAGAGGTCAACAGAAGGATTTTCTACAGTTAAATTCAATTACAGGCAATGACGGAAAAGAATACAAAATTGCCTTTCTGAAGGGAGAATGAATGTTGTCCTCTGGTTCCTGACAGTACCAAACACGTAGAGCCTTTTCAAAATGAACTAAAATTTGACATCTTGTTTTTCCTTTTTCCTTTACTGTGGGATTCAGGTGGGAAGCAGAGACTGTGGTTTGTGCTCCGTGTCAGTTCTAGAGTTGGAGTAACCAGTGCCCAGTATGGATAAGGACAGATTACTTTCCAAGGTAACTGAGTCGAGTGATTTGCTTTAACATAGTTTAATCTTTCCAGTTCTTACAGAGTGAATGCTAGCCACTGTCCTTGGGAAGTCAAGAGATAGTCACACTCTTCCTTGGTCCAGACTGGTCTTGTTCGTGGTGGAGAGTTGCAACCAGGAACTGTTAGGGAACATGATTTCAATCCTCCCAGAATGTATAATCCTCTGTTCCTACAGGGTCCCCTTATATACTTCGTCCACCTGGGAACATCTCTACTGCCACCCCATCCCATTCCCTCATTGCGGCCAAAACATTGCATTTTGAAGTCACAGTATGAACCCTTTTTTATTCTTACCTATCTTTACCTGACTTCTTGTACAATAATGGATGTAAGCCTGTGTCCTCAACTAGAGTTTAGAATATTCCACACACTGTGTAAAGCATGCACTCAGAAAGCTCTATCCAGGGTCAATGACTTTCCAGTGGGTTTCCCATCTCACCTGTATCACTCCCTCATCTCATATCATTATCTCCAGTATCTTTCACCCTTGTTACTTCCTGGCTTCTTCACTGTTCTTCAGTTTTAGTGGGTATGGGTTTGTAGCATCACCTGACAATTGGATATGCATTACTGTTTAATTGATGTCATCTGTCTCAGATTCTTTCCTTGTTGCTGTGACAAAATACCCTAAACTATGCTACTTAAGCAAAGAAGGGTTTCTCTGGTTCATAATCCCAGGTTATGATTTATTTCAGGCAAGGCAGGTGTAGGAGCCTGAAGTAGCTGGTTATATGATGTAATTTCAAGAGCAGAGAGGGATAAATTAATACATGTATGGAAGTGTTCAGTTTGCTTTCTCTACCCTTATGAGCCATAATCTTCTGCTCAGGGAAACATGATACCCATAGTGAGTGGATCTTCCTAATAATTACCCACAGACAAACCCTGGGGCCAAACCAATCTAGATAATTGCATGTTAGACCTTTCTCCAGATTGTGTCAAGTTGTCAGTCCTAATGTTGACCTATCAATTTATTTGTTCTGGCGTCTATTTCAAGTCTTCACTGCGTTCTTTTAGCCTTACGACTAGGAAAAGGCATTACCTCCTAGTTTATGCATAGTTTGATGTCCTTCATCTCCCTTATCCCAGGCCCTGGTAAAGAGTAGCTTTCTGTTTACTTCTGCTGAAGATGCATCTTGTTGCCTCCCAGAGCCAGATTCCCATCTTCCTTATGACTCATTGTCCTGTCAGAATTCTTGATCCATATATTTCTGCTATGTCTGCCTCTACTTCCTAGGCTAAAGATAAGCTCAAAAATATCCTTGATATAACGTTTACTAAGGTACATATTTCTGTTTGTTTTGCTTTATGGTGTGGCATGTTGAACTCTGGTCCTTACACATAGGCCACTCCACCATAGAACTATGTCTTTCTAGCTCCCAAGATGCACATTGGATGAATGTACAATGGATTGGTCTTTTCCAAAAATCTAGCTCCTGTTTTTCTGAACTTTAAAAATCAAACCACTTGAAATGTTCAGGAACATGTGGTGTCTTTCAAATCACAGATGCATTACTCAGCCTCTGAAATCTGCTTCCTGTTTAGACACATCGCTGAATGTCTTTAGCAGTTAGAAGAAGCCTCCACCTGTTCCTAGCTTGCTTTCTCTGTCTTGCCACTAGGTTCTACCTGTTAATTTGCTTAGTTTTCTGTCTTTATTCACCTTCAAGTTTTGTGTGATGCTTGTCCTTCACAGGTCTGGTTCTCTGTGATACTGGAGACATAACCTACTCTTGGTACTGAGGTTTTCACCCAACAGCCTAATGCCTCCTAGGAGAGTTCCTTCCTATCTACAAAGTTGTTTTCCTTTAAGTTCAGCTGCTGTCTTACAGCTCTTCCACATGCTTTTTACAGACTTGTGAGACAACCAAGGACAGGCATTATGTAAGACAGCATTTTTCCAGAGGGTATACAGGGGACTGTGAAGCTCTACCTTCACCCATTCCAAATAAGTCCCAGTTATTGGTCTCATGTAGCCAAGGAGATACTGACAAAAACATTTACCAGGTCGAATACAGCATGGAAATATCTCACCACTTCTATCCATTCTTTTATTAAAAAGCAATATTGGGTACAATGGTGTATATGGGAGACATTATCCCATTTAGGCCTCTCTCATCCATAAACCGTTTCCTTGAGCCTTCCATCATCTCCCATCTCTATGCATGCATCCATCCACCCTGAGGGTCTCACTGCAAGTAGTCTGCATTTCTAAGCTTGGTTCTAATTCAAGGGAGTCACACTGACCTGCTGTTACAACCAGAAACTTGGTTCTCACAGGCTGCAGGCCAACACTGTGGCCCATGCCTTTTCATCAGCTATGTGGGGCTGATGAAAGGGCCCTTGTCTGGGCAAACCATTTCCAACCCTAGTATACTTTACACAGTGTACTCTGGGGGATAATTGCCCACTCCTAAGTCAAGCTAAATCCTTTTTATATGTATTAGTTTATCATTTAGGTCTCCTGTAAACTGTTGCTCAGGCTTTAAAGCCTTCCAGCAGCTCACTAACACAACATTTGACTCTTACTTTTTCCCCTGGGCATTCTGGCTTGACACAAATCTTGACAGGTTTGTCTCTGAATGACTGGAACAGATACCCTTCTCTTCTTTTTCTTTCTTTCAGCTCCATCCATGACTCTTTTAGCACCTTATGAACCCTATTTATATCTTGATTTCTATCATTCACATCTTCCATAGTCTATCATAATTCATAAAAGGTGATAAACCACCACAGAACTCAGTAAAACCATTAAAACCCTATATCAGTTGTTAGATGCATGTTGATAAAACCTTTTAAGTTTCCTGTAAACACAGTCCAACCTTGCCTGATAAGCTATATGTAACAGACACTTAAGAAATCATAACTAATTTCTATAATGCTTATAGAAATTTAATGCTCAAATTTTCTCTATTATCTTTCAGTCTCTGATATTTATTGGACCCTCAGCTGACAATAACCAAGTGTCCCTAATGGCTTCTATGAGCCAGACCACCAAGGGTAGAATTACATCATATTTCCTCCAGTTATGTATGTAGACTTTCTCTCAAGGTGGAATAAGTTTCTCTGCTTCCACAGTGTTCAGACTGATCCCATCTGTCTTTACATCTCACAACATCGTGAGCAAGGCTTTAACAGTTTCTTCCATTCCTTATTTAAAGACTTTCCAATTCAATCAGTTGAGAGACAGAACACTCCCTGGCTATTATAGTCTTCTACATTTATACGTTCCCTGTCTGCTTACTGAACCATGGATTCTCCCTTCATCTGAGGGCATCTTTTACCCCGTTTACCTTGTTCTCTTCTTCCTCATTATTTGACTCTTTCTATGGGTATCAGTTTTTTGGATCTTAGCCTCATAGCGCAGCTGATGACTTTTTAGCTATATTCAACTTGTATTCTGTTTTTCTTTGAAGCTGCCAATTGTAACCATTGATGAGCCAACACTGCCATCTCACACCCTATTACAATCTCCTTATCAAATCAGAGGCAAATGTGGAAGCTAGAAACAAACCTCATTTGCATGTCTTATTGTTGACAGCAAAGGCTATGCAACCAATCCCATAGCCTGCTTAAGAGTCCATCCAATGCATGCTACTTTTTAGAGTGCAGTACACGCTCTAAGCTATCAGCTGTTTTGGAGGCATCCCTGTGCTCACAAAGTCGGTCTGCCTTGCTAAGGAGGTATGCCATGTCATATGAAATAGAGGAAGATCGTCATCCTGGGGTTCCCTCTAAAGATGTTCCACTTGCAGACAGCTTGACCTAGGTTGCATTCCAATCATGTATCTTATGAAGCCTGCAATCACCAGTACAAAAAGGAGGCACACCATCCATATCATGGGAGGCAGATAGCCATAATGGAATTTCCCCTGTGGATGTCCCACCATCACATAGTTCAGCCCCAGCTGCATGTCTCAGCACCTTTTATAAGGCCATGCCACTACTCCTCTCTAAGGAGCCATCTGTTCTTTGGGCACATACTTGGTCAACAACTGTATTGTGTGAAACTTTTCCTGTAGTTTTGTGAACACATGTCTACTCACCAGAGATACAGAACTAACAATAGATTTAAATAATGATACCACCAAAGAATAACTTGCTCAACCAATGAATTTATTGGGGTTATTTACAGGAGTATGGGTAACTCACAGCCAGCTTGACTAATGACTCATGAAAGCTGGACTCTTGCAGCTCTCTGCCTGCCTGGCAGGCAGATCAAAAAGTCAGAATGTTTTCTCTTCCCAGTACATCCTGAGTATAAATCCTTTTGGAGGGAGGGGCTTTGAGAATCTAGTAAATTTCAGGGATTTTCTAAAATTTGTGAATTGCTTATTTCCTGAATCTTACTGAGATTCCCTTCAAAACTATCCGAGTCTTAGTGAGCTTCCCCTCCAGGATGGAATGTTTCCATTTGGAGGAGGTAATTGCTGGACAACACAAGTGCATCTTTTTCAAGTACTTCCAAGTTCACTTTTCTTTTACTCTATACATTTCCCCCTTCATAGTCTTTCCCAGGTTCTTGTTTTCAAAAGGTAAATCCTAAGTTATTCAAGGTTTATACTTTTTAGTTAGATCTGCCTTCTTGTAGATTCACCCCCACCCCCAGATTCCCAAGTAACAACTTGATCACTTACAGTTATCCTATAGATACTCAAATGTAAATTCATCAGTTCTCATTTGAATGTGTTTACAAATACACTCTTAAATTATATCTTTATGTTTGCAATACCATAACTAAAGTGTGTTATTTATTTTTGCCTCATTTGTTCAGCTGTTCTTTCTGTAGTGTGTCCTGTTTCTTCTCATGCCCTGTCCTTTCCCTTCTTTATGCTCCTACATACATTGTCTACATGATTACACCTTTGTCAGCCCTTGTGGTCAGCTATTAGCAATTACTATCACTCTAATCTTCATTTCACTCATCCTTAGCATTTCTCTTTATTATCTTATCCTTTTTTCTGTATCAACAGAGGTAACTATAGCTAACATAGAGAAATAAATATTTAAATTTGAGTGGATC
The DNA here is from genome assembly GCA_902168325.1 of Peromyscus nudipes. Lineage (NCBI taxonomy): Eukaryota > Metazoa > Chordata > Mammalia > Rodentia > Cricetidae > Peromyscus > Peromyscus nudipes. Next base: position 3,115 of record CABHPH010161720.1, on the reverse strand, counting down.
ACATAATAAAAATGAAATTATAGCTTACATAAAGCAGAGAGATGATTCCAGTAGGCAAAAGTGGTTATGAAACAGCTTCATGTAGTTATTCACGGGCTCAGCATGACAGAGTTCTCAGACATCAGAACCACTAGGCTTTCAAAGTTGCCTTAGGACTCTGTACTCAACTGATGGGATGTTTATTAAACGGCCTATGGGAGGTCATGAGGTACCAAGCTCACAAGGGCTGGCATGATAGCATCTTTATCTTCCCATAAAGTAGTACTCATACTCACGTGCCTCACATCACCCACACAGTTCCGCAAAGTCAGTCCATTGTTCTTCAATGACAGTGCTGTCCCACGCGTGAGAACAGCTCAATGACAGCTATGTCAATTGTAAACCTATCTCAGCTCACAGTTCACTTTGAAAGACTTTTAATGTTGGTAATGAATTTAACTTTTTTGAACAAATATAGAAGTCTCCCACAGGCATGCAAGCTGAGGAATCACAAAAAGGGAAATGACATATAAAATAGTGGCCATACTTTTACACATTCTACATTATTTGAGATTCTGATCCATGGTTCTTGACTCCAATTTTTGTCTTTCCTTCTTAGGGAGTCTGACACAAGGTATTGGATGCTATTTTGTGAGTAGCTTTCACATCTCTTGAATAGGATACCAAATGACTGAGGTGGAGCTTGTGCGTAATAGGCAAGTACTCTACCACTGAGCTATATTGTCAGCTTACAATTGATCTCAAGTGGGAAAAAAAGTACACTAAACGCAGAACTCACTGCAATATATTAATCTTTTGTTGGGAACACTTTGCTTATGTTGGCAAACTAAGCCTAATGTAAACCTACTTCTAGCTGTGAGTAAAAGCCCCAACAGAGGATTTTGAGCAGAATTTTGTGACTTATGTTCTATCTTATGATATTTCTGTATATACAGGTTAAAAGGGGGAAGGACATGGTTAAAATTGAGATGTAGAAGGCTGTTTGAATTGTTGATGTTAGAAATTAACATTATGAGAACATAGATAACACTAAGACCACCTTTATGGGGTGTCACATATATGGAACAATGCCTATATGGGATGCCTTTATAGGATGTAGGAATTTAGAGCCACAGGAAACATTCTTAAAATCTCACTTTTCTGCAGCTCCGGTTTAACTTATTTCTAGGCATCACTGTAAGTCAAAATAATGGACATCAGGTGCTTTAGCAGCACTCTAAATATGTATAAACATTTATTTAATTTTCCTTGTATTATACATTTTCATAAGGTTTATATGGCAATTTCCTTTCATGTGTGAGAGTTATAAATGAACATCAATAATGATTTGCTTCATATTCAAACATATTTTCTTGCTAGCTCAAGAAAAATTGTGATTTATTCACAGGCTTTATTGATTTATAAAACAAACCAATTATTCTTTTCTTTAAATATCAGTCCATTTGTTACTAGTGAAATCAACAAATATACTTCACAGAATGTTCTTATACCTAAAGATACATCAGAGCAACATTATTGATTAAATTACAGTCAATAACATTGATCGCTTAAATCACCCAAATTCTGAAAGCATGGTGTGGATCAGTCCTTCATTAAATACTTTAGCTTTTGAAAAGACAAGATTGCATAGAAGTTGAGCATATGTTCTCTGAAAGAAATATGGTGGTTATAAAGCCTAGTTCTACCTCAGGAGGGTGGGTATGAACTAGATATACAATCCATGAAAGATGATTGTGGAAGATGCACAAGAATATTGCTAAAAAGTTATTCTTATTTGGTAATTTTAATGCAAAAATTGCCCTTTTTGGGAAACAAAACTTGTTGTGATTGTTATAAGTACCTATTGATCAACGCTTCCTGAAAATTTTAGCACAGTCTTACTCTGTTCTAGCTCTGTCATCTTGGAGAAGTACTGGAAGATGAAGAGAGCGTGGGCTGCCTAAGCAAGAACACTGCTAATACTAACAATTATGAACATTCAGTTGAGAATAATTGAAAGACCCACAATGCTGAAGTTCATTTTTTGTCAGTATCTGCAGTTTTACAGAAATACAACCTAGAAAAGTAGAACTTTCATTCTTCTTCATGGAAGTGGAAAATAAAAATATAGATTGTTAAATAAAAAGCCCTCACATTTTTGAAGATGTAACACATTCTGGCAAGGGATTGCATGTATCATGTTGTTCACTTACATTTGGATAATAGGTATGTCAGAGTAAGTTCCAAATACAAAAATTGTTTTGATTGCTATATTTGAACACCAGCAATATGGCACCTCAAAGTTCCATCTTAGTGCCCGGATAAGATACTGAAAATGTGCATTGGCAGGGATATACTTTTAGAACTTGATTTCTTCTGCATGTCAAAGAGAACCTATAATTCAGAGATGATACTTTCTATGTAGTTTACCCAGCACATGAAAAAATTCAAATATTTTTTTAAAAAGATAAATAGTAAGTGTTGATGCTGAAATAATTCTGTATTATTCAGAAGTTGTTCATTGGTGAAAGAATTCTGTCAAATAGATATGTGTGTCCTTTATCTTCTCACTTTCTATGATCTATTATACCAATTTTCTGATGAGATTTTTTTTTGAGAATGTGGGATAGGAGATACAAAGGCAAAGGGGCTTATTGTCTTGCCTGGAGGTGCTACAACTAGGAAGAGGAACATCTCTTCAGAGGTTGTTGCTTTAATTAAACTTCTCATTGATGACAGATGCATCAGACAGTGAGGTTACATTGGTATACTTCAGAGAAAAGCCATTTTAGGAAACCAAAAAGTATGAAAGCAGAAATCATGAAAAAAAATTGATACTATTAAGGAAAACTAGACCAACTGGTGTATGAGGATACCAAAGTGGGAGTTGTATGGGCTTAATGGTTTTCAATGTCTACGCCAGGAAAGTAGGAAATCTTTTCCTTGGGTGGCAAAGTAGGAGAGATATTTAGTTAGGTTTTTCAATGATATATGTTTTCATTTTCCCTGGGGACAGCTGGAAACTATCAGAAGTTTTTGAGGTGATAGATTTGTATTAAGAAATCCTTATGTTTGAGCACTACATTTGATTGATTGAAGAGGTAAATGACTTGGGGGGGGGTCGTAAGAGTTCAAT
>CABHPH010161717.1:0-67522 GCA_902168325.1 Peromyscus nudipes | reverse complement strand
ACGAGGAGGATAGTTGTCTACGTGGTTGTCTTCTTCAAGTTCCTTCAGCCTTTAGTGTTTCAGACATTGTTTCCCACTAAGCCTGATGTTCACACACTGGGCTCTCCAGCAACTCTCAGAGATCCTGTTCTCTTTGATTTCTCAGCACTGGGTGGGACTGCAGACGAGCAACACCATTCCTGGCTTTTTTTTTCCCCCCAAGAGGGTGGTAATTTTATTTTATCATTTTATTGATTTTTATAGGTTTTTAGATTATAGCATTTAAGATATCTTTTCTTTTTTGTAAAATTACCTTTTTATTAAATATTTTCTTTAATATTAATACAAAAATAAAAAGTGTTCGGATCTAATCCACCCTCATTCCCTCCCCCTCCCCTGCCCAAGTCCTCCTGCATGCCTTCTCTTTTCCTTCCTAACTTCACGTACTATCCATTTTCTTTCTTAGTTTGTTTTTAAGTTAAAGTCTACTTAATCAATTTGATGCTTCTTAAATGTGCATGGGCATGGGGCCCATGTTCTGAAGTACAGGCAGTTTCTTGGGGACAAATCCCTGAGTAAAAGTGATTCTCCATTTTAAAGAGGCATCAACTGCCATTGCTCCTCAGTAGTGGAAGGAGGTACTCCATGAGCCCCTTCTCTATCCAATCACGGGGTTTAGCTGGCTTTGTCTACTAAAACGATCACCTTGCTTTTTGCATGGGTGCTCTGGATCCAAACGTGGTTCTCATGCTTGCATGGCAACTGCCTTACTGGCTGAGCCACCTCCCTACTCTCCTGTATTAGAAAAGTATTATTATTCTTTATATACAGTCTATGTTACATATTTTTTTTGGTGCTGGCTTAATGGGAGACATTTTTAAAGCAAGCTATTTTAAAATACCAGATTTATAATCTCGATTTTATATAGATTTTTCTATTTGCACACTTGGCTATAAAATCTTTTTGATTCTGTGGGAAAACAACTTTCTCTCAGATCTTTTCCTCAGCAAACTGGGTAAGTTGTCACACTCAGTTTCAAAAGGCAAACAGCCTAAGAGCGTTAAGACTATTAACCAGATTGCTTCTATTACAATTGCAAAGAGTCCTGAAACAGACTAAGTTGTTTGACTTTGCTATTTCATAGCCTAAGTATCATCATCATTAGAAATTATTTTACAGGAAGAACCAAGAAACAAAGGGCAATATTCATATATAATATAAACACCAGATTTGTATGGCTATTAGCAACAAAGATGGTAAATCTACCTGGTGATTGTTAAGTTAGGGATATGGTAATTTGTTCTTTATACATTTTGCTCTTTAAAAAAAAAAAGAATCATGCATGTCAGAATCCATTGGTACACTCTCAATTCCCCGGTGTCACTTTTGGAGAGCAATTTAAAATAAATTATACAATAAAAGACAAAGAAAGAGACAACTTTGTTTATACAGCCATAAAGTGATATTGAGTCATTTGGACTGAAGTTAGTAGGATGACAAAGAATCAGACGTGAAGAGGTAATGAATGGCAGATCACATGTGAAAGCTCACAGCATAGATGGAGGTGTGATATAAACAGTATAAATCAGTCCCAAGTCAAACATTCTGCTGCTCTTGCTGCTATACTGGAAACTCTTATTTGTACCTTTGCGTTAAGATGCACAGAGGTCTGTGGAATCTAAACACTGGATGAAATGTCTAAGAATCTAAACTGATGTGTCAGTCCTAGCCACGAAGTTCTGGCTATGTTATAAACAATAAATTTGGAAGTCTCTGAACTCCTGATATCAAATTGTAATGGGAGGCTAGATTTAGAAAGGGGTCATGTTGGCTCCTTTAATTATATATGAATGCAGAAAATATTTTGTTGCCAATATGAAAGATAGATTAAATAGTTAGAAAAGCATGAGCATGCTAGTTTATGAGAAGTGTAATACAAACAATGATAACAAGAACATTTACATTGTTCATTTACATTAACTACTTGTTTGGAAGAATTTCAAAGCCAGGGATGAAGCACACCATCACTTTTTCTGCAATGTTTTCAGTTTCTTTTGGGATACAAAAGAATCAAACCCTCCCCGATGATGCAGAACACATGCAGGCTGTATCAGGAGAGACCTCAGTCTTTCTTACATACCTGGAATAACATATTAAATATTAGGTATTTTAAGACACATAAATACATTAACTAAATACATATTAACTAAAAAAAATCTAAGATAGACTATGAAGTGTTAAATGAAGACAAATGTTAGTTTACAGAGTTATTTTCAGAATCAGAGCCTGCAGTACATCTAGCACAAAATTGCAGTGCCAAGTTAATCTATGTGGGGCACACTCCACGATTTTGAATCAAACCCTCCTTTTGTATCAGAGATTGCATTCTGTATTGAGATACCATTGAGTCCTTTTTAATGCTGCCATTGTGTCTCAATTCAGTGGTTAAAAAATCCTGGTAACTAAAAGTGAAGAACTAGTTTGGAAGCATGAACACATAAATGTAGAGACCAGGCACATATCCATGATGCATAGATTGAAACTATAGACTTGCTAGCAACCCCAAACATGCAAAGATGACATACTCAAATAAATGAATGTATGTCTTGAATGCTCATTAATAAAAGCACATATTATAAAAGACATAATATAATAAAATTATCAGAAATATAAGAGGTATAAAAATAAGAATCAAGAGTATAAAAACTTAAATAAGAAATTGCAGGTGGGCATGTGCTCTCTTTATGTAGTAAATGTTATAAATGTGATTTTAAAAAGTGAATATCAAGCTTCAATGACATTTTTTCAGTGGCAAAATAATGATTTCTTTTACATTTTCATTAAAGTTAATATAAAGGATCCTGTATATAATTTGCCTGGTTTGTAGATTTGTAGATTCACATTAACTACTATTAAAATTTGATACAAAATATAATTTTAAAAATTGATAATTCATCTTATTGTATAAGTTTGGTAATAAAATCATTGTTTTTTTAATTACTTTAACATAAATTTAGTGTATTTAGTGTTACAAACAAAAGCAATAATTGGTGACATTCATTGAAGCATTAAATGAATTTTCTAGCTTCACGTTTGTTTGAAATATTTATTTAGAAGTTCTGCAAGTATTATTGTAAGTACAAAATTTTAGCTACATTGTGAGTAAAGATTAGGTATAAACCACAAAAAGAAAATATTTTTCTACCTGACAATTATTATATCATTTATTATTTTTAATAGTTTTTAAGAAAAAATATTTTGGATATGTGATTGTTTTGTGTAGGTATTTAAGTATTTAAGTGTGTGTCCATTGCCAACAGAGACCAAAAGAGGGTATTAGATCCTCTGAAACTGGAGTTACAGACAAATGTATGTTGCCATATTGGAGCTGAGAACCAAACCTGAGTCCTCTGCAAGAGCAGCAAAGGCTCTTTAATTCTGAGACATAACTCCAGGCACCATTTATTCTTTGAGATATTAGCTAAAATGTCAGTAACATTGAAAAGGTCCAGTATTGATGATGCACAAAAGCCAAAGGCCCTGAACCTGATCAACAACTCATTACAGAATGAACATTTCCAAGTAAAGGTGTTTGGACAAAAGTGTCTACTGCATGATACACAGCAGCTCTCAATGCCACTAAGATGAATGAAGAGACAATGGAGAGGTGGGAAAGACGGTGGAGAAAAGTGTTTTTCTTTTGCGTTTTTTAAAATCCTATTTTTATTCTTTTTTAGCTTACCTTTGGGGGAGCACTATAATAGTGAAGGGCAGATACATGGAGACTGGGAGATGAGTGGGAATGGGGTGCATGATGTGAAATTCTCAAAGTATCAATTTCAATTTTTAATTAAAAAATAACCTTAAGAAGTTGAAGCTGAATACTAAAAGGAGTAGTGTAAAATAAAATAAAGAGGGAAATGGAAAATAAATGTACAAAGAAGCAGAGGGTTAAAAATATACTACAAAATTGTATTTAAATTCTAGAATGTTAATAAAACGTGAAATGCAAGTTGACTAAATTCCACAGCAGAGACTATTAGAGTGCAATTAAAAGAACAAAAATCTAACATTTTTACAACAGTGGCAACTATGAATGGATGACTATTTACAATAAAATCATCTATTTTGTTTAAAATAAACATGTCTTAAATAGAGACACAATATGAAAATGAAGGAATGGATAAGTACATACAATATAAACATTAAACATAAAATAACGATAGTATCTATTATTAATATTCCACGAAATAAGAGTATTACATCTATTAGTAAACAAAAATGGAAATGACAAGCTCTTACCCTGTGAGAAACATAGCAATACAAGATATTTGTATATGAATGCAAACTTGTCACTATAAGAAGAGATTGGATAGAATTACATATCTACATTTATAGTAGGTGATATACATTTCTATGCAGTTGCTAAGCACATTGGAAATAAATACACCAAAACCGTGAGGAACACTGTATATAATGATACATACCAACTAAACCTCATTTATTTATTATAAAACTAACAGAGAATAATATTCTCTGCAAGTGGGGATGATAATAAAACATGTTCTGTATGATAAACATGACTCCATTAATTTTGAAGTATTGAGCTCATATTAGTCTCTTTACAATGAAAGGAGGTTTCTGGATTCTGTCTCTGAAAATAAAGCAGAAAAGAGGGCAACAGTAGCATAAGCAAGGAACCCTGAAACATCTTCATGGGAAAAGTGAGGTGAATTGTTTGTGAAAGTGCATTATATTCTTGGCTGTCATTAGAAGTCCATTGGAATTTAATTATCACAAATTAAAAATAGTAACAGTCTACATTTTTGCATTATTTTTGCAACCATTTTCAACTTCACACTTACAAAATCAAATTTTAAAAAAGTAGAGATTGGGTTTGAACACTAACAGACTGGCAGAGGTGAAAAGAGAATTGAATATGCCCACTGAAATGCATTTTTTATGGAAAATGGCACCAGCAGGAAAGACTATCGTGGATGTTAGAAACTCTCGAAGCCAGAAAACTGATGCAGTCAGGCATCTGAGAATGTAAGGAGGTGAAAAGCTGAATAATAAGGTTTTGAAGTTGAGTTATAATTTGCTGGAACTGATAACCACATGGTGCTATTTGACCATGGGAATTGCTATTTGATTCTGAGAACTGTTGGCTGAAGTAAGTAGGTACAGGAAGATGATTACTGAAGAAGAGCTCAAGAGATCGGGGGTATTGAATATTTTAATTGCCACAGATTATTCCAGGGATAATGTTGAAAACCTTGATAATATGCCAAATTCTAAAACTTTTTAAGGATTAAGGGGAGTCTCAAGGAGCTGACTGCTCATATGATGTGATGGCACTGATCTAAGGATGTTTTAGGGAGGCAAATTGGAGCGGCCTCCTGTTACAGATGTATGACAAATCTTCCAAAATTTAGTTGATCAAAAGCTTCAGTTAGTCTTCTTACTAATAAGTATACAGTTTCATCAGTGTGACATGAACAGCTCATTCTGTTGTACACGGTTGCAGCCAAGGCATCTCAAAGACTGTAGATGGCAAAGCTCAGAATTCAATCGCCTATCTAGAGAAGAGGCTAGTAGTTGATCAGGGCTGTAGCTAAGTTGTGAACATTTTCATAAGATGATGATTGGATTGGCAATGTCTCAAAAACCTGTGTTTTGTAGCCTGGTTATGCTTTGTTTTATGTCCAATATCCACTTATGTGTGAGTACATATCATATTTTCCTTTCTGGTTCTGGGTTACTTCACTCTGCATGGTGTTTTCTAGTTTCATCCATTTGTTTGCAAATTTCATGATGTCCTTGTTTTTTACCACTGAGTAATACTCCATTGTGTAAATGTACCACATTTTCTTAATCCATTCTTCCACTGAGGGGCATCTAGGTGGCTCTAAGTTCTGACTATTATGAATAATGTTTCTATAAACATAGTTGAGCAAGTGTCCTAGTTATATGATTTTGCAACTTTTGGGTATTTGCCTCAGAGTAGTATTGCTGGGTGTTCTTGAGGTAGATTAATTCCCAGTTTTCTGAGGAACTGCCATACTGATTTCCAATGTCAGCCTACAGAATGGGAAAAGATCTTTAGCATCCCCACATCTGACAGAGGGCTGATCTCCAAAATATATGAAGAACTCAAGAAACTAGCCATCAAAATACCAAGTAATCCAATTAAAAAAAATGAGTAACAGATCTAAACAGAGAATTCTCAACAGAAGACTCTGGAATGGCTGAAAGACATTTAAGGAATTGCTTAACATCCTTATTCACCAGAAAAATGCAAATCAAAATGACTCTGAGATACCATCTTACACCTGTCAGAATAGCTAAGATCAAAAACATTGATGACAGCTTATGTTGGAGGGGATTTGTAACACAGGGAACATTCATTCCTCCACTGCTGGTGGGAGTGAAAACTTGTATAGACAAAACATTTAAAAGAGTAAAAGATGAAATCTGTGATCAATTTTGTAGTATGTATAAAGAAAATATATGATACTAACACTTACTATGTTAATCAGTATAAAAGATGGTAGTCCCTTAAATAAAAATAAACATAAATATGAAAGATTTTAAAGTGTGTGGAAAACTTTTGTTTTTATTTATTTTGTTGTGTATATGCACACACATACACACACATTCACACACACACACACACACTCATATGCATGTTTCTGTAACAAGATGACGTGTAAAGGAGAAATTGCAGGAGTCAATTCTTTACCTCCACTAGGGGAGGGGATAGTTCTCAGGTCCACAAAGTTGGCAACAAGCTCTCTTTCCCGATGAGCCATCTCTCTGGCCTTAGAAAACTTCAAAATTTTACACCGTGAAATACATCTCATTGAGAATATGAACCATTTGGTTTTCATCTTTAAACAATAAGGCAGCTAAGAAAAAGAACATAAAATGTAAGAAAACCATACAATTTGGGTGTTTTCATGTCTTAAAATCAAGCATATTTGAATATTTGGTTGTATCCTAAAAGCCACATTGTGACTTCTTGTTTTAGAACGTTCTAAATGGGGATAAAATAAACACGTGTGACATAAATCATCTAAATAAGTTCTCCCCAATGGCATATTTCCTAACCACAAATTACTCCAATTGTCCAAACCACTTAAAACTTGAGAGTCCCACTTGTTCTGCAGGCACAGAGGGAAATATTTATAATATGTTTAATCATGGTAATAAAGTATTCTAGTTTCAGTAAACTACTGACATCTGGCTATTGTACACTTTCATCTTTTATTCCAGAATTTTGACAGCTGATATATATATATATATATATATATATATATATATATACACATATACATATATATGATACTAACATTTATTTTGTTGATCAGTATAAAAGATGATAGTCCCTTAAATAAAATTAAAGTATAATTGCATCATGTCTCCCCCTAATTTCCTCCCTCCCCCTTTCTATGTACTGCGATCCCTCTCAAATTTATGCTCTCTTTTAAAAATTGTTTGTTGTTAAATATAAGTATAAATGCATAAATATATAAATAAAACCTGCTTATACACATCTACCCTATGGATGTGTCTTCACATGACATACTATCTAGCATAAGAAACTCTCTACCCCAGTGGACTCATCTAACCATACCCCATTTCCAATAGTAACTAATTGGATGATATCTTTTAACAAATGAATTTGTTAAGACATCAAACTTTAGTTCCCATCAAATGTTCTTTTTTAAAAATCAGTGTTCACACTGAAAATAAAGAACCAAAGAAATAAGACAGTACAAAAAAGGGGGAAATATACATCCATGAATCCAGAAGTATTTCAATTTATTCATCCTTTGATTAGTATCTATTAATTATACATTTTATTGTTTTTCATTAGTGGAATGAATGTTTAAGTTTTAGGATATAGTATTTTCCTAAAATTCAATATTGTGCTTCACAATGTCTGACAAAATTAATAGGTCCTATATCATTTTTACATCTCCAAACATTTTAAAAATTATTTATTTTAGTGTATTAATTATGTTTGAGAAAAAATATTTCAGTTTAACTTTACATAATATTTTACAGATACAAAAAAACCCATTGTATGTTTTAATCTCTTAAAATTTGAAACTCTAATAGAGTGAAATTACTTCCACTGATTCCACACTTCTATTTTGATAACCCCATATGCTGTGAACATAAAAGATTGAAAATAAAAGGCAGTAGTAAGTTCTTTGGCAGGTGTTTGAAATAGCAGCAATAATGAAAACAATATATAGGCCACTGGGATAAAAGTGCTTTAGATAATTTAGTATACCTTTAATTCTGTGACTTAGCCACTGTTCCATTGATGGGAAGATATACCATGACCAAGATAACTTTTATGAAATAAACCATTTAACTGGGGTCTTGCTTATGGTTTCAGAGAGTCAGTCCATTATCATCATGTTAGGGAGCATCATGGCAAGCATGTCACTGGAACAGGAGCTGAAAGCTACATCCTCATCTGCATGTAGACAGACAGACAAAGGGAGAGAGAGGCAGAGGCAGAGGGAGAGACAAAAGGGGAGAGAGAGACAGAGAGATACAAAGAGAGATGCAGACAGAGAGAGACAGAGAGAGGTGAGGCAGAGAGAGACTGGGAGAGTGAACCCAGCATGAGCTTTTGAAACTTCAAAACACTCCACCCACCTCCTCCAATAAGACCACACCTACTCCAACAAGGCCACACCCTCTAAACCATCCAATCTTTTCAAAGAGTGACACTCGCTGGTGACTAAGTATTCAGATATATGAGCCTATGAGGGCCATTCATACATAAACTACCATACTGTTTTGGGATTAGAAGTCTTGTTAACTTTGGGGCAGGAGCTGTGTCTTAGTGGTCAACAGCTCATACTGCTTTTGCAGAGGACAAAAGTACAATTACCCGAACTTACTAGAGTGGCATATGATCACCTCTAACTCCAGTTCAAGGAGATCTGATACCATCTTCTGGTCTCTACAGGTACCTGCATTCATGTGCACATACCGACATACACACATATATAAAGAGTTAAAAATAAAATAAATTTAAAAAGAGTAATCATATGATGGAGAATAGCTTCATAATATATTGTATAGATCACAATAAGGGAGTCAGGACTGAATGTAGTATGTTATATTAGGCATATCATTACATCTACTTATGAATTGGTTAAATAAAATTTCCAAAACTCCTCTGATAATTTGTATTTAAAGTTATCTTTTGAAAGCCCATGTCCTACTTCCAGTTATTATTATTTTTCCATGGAACACATAAGGAATATAAAGTTACTTCTGAGCATTATTTATACACTATTGTCTGTTTATATGTCAACTACCTTCAAGTTCATTTCTCGTTCTACACTTCTAGGATTCTGAAATATAAGTCCATTTTGAATTGACAGGGGGAAATATTGAGACAGTATACTGAAATAGGAATAGTAATATTGCAATGACTGAAAAATTATTATTTATCAAGTGTTTAACATCTGCCAGGAATTTACTCATAAATATTATATACTTGCATATATATCCATATAACAACATATATATTATATATGTGTATATATATAATATGTATGTGTGTGTATACATATGTGTGTATGTGTGTGTGTGTGTGTGTGTGTATAAGCACACAAACACCTCAATCATAGGAATGGTACTATAAATTTCATTACGAAGAGTGGTGTGAAGTTGCCATGACTGGAAATGACTCCACATCTTGTGATTCTTTAGTAATAGAGAATACAATGCGTCTATTTTGGTTGTGAAAAGTTAGTAATAAACTGGAGAAGACAGTGATGAGGAAAAGGCAGAAAAAACAGTTCCTGCTAAGAGGGGTCTGAACCACCTCTGACCACAGATGTTCCCATTATGATCAGACCTTGGAAAGCCTTCAGCTGCAGAGCACAGTGACAAAGCTTTGCTCTGTCACCATATTCCCGCTGGGAACTTCTACATCCTCAGCATAGTGGTTTTAAGAATGTGTCTGTGTTGCTTAGCTCTGTACTCTTAAGAATGAATACTATTGACTTAATCTTCTTAATATGCCAATGATATGGTCTTCATCTGTGGAGTCTCTCAATCACTTACCAAGACTAACTAAAGCAGTATAATGCTGTTTTATCATGGGCTTTCATTGTCATGTGATCAGAAGGAATGGAGTAAGTTGAGAACTGGTGGCTGAATGCTACCATAAAGTGACAAGAGAGGAGAAGCAGGCTTTGAAGCAATCTAATGGGTTCAGATTATAACCATCAAATCTGTTTCATTATCACAGAATCAGGATGTATTTTGTCATCACCCCTATGATCAGCCTTTTAAAGTTATTACTTTTCTGACTCCCCTTTTCTTCCTACTGTGGCTTTTGAAAACAAGTCAAGACCTGCTGTGGTTTTTAAATTAAGATTTTTTTCCTGATAGTTAAGACACAAAATAAACCTCAGTAGTAGTTGAAAAGTTCTGTAGAACTGATGTTATTAAAAACAGAACAGAATAAGTTAACTAAACAAAGATAAACATATGTACATTAACATAGAAAACTGTGAAATACACTTTAAAGCCTTTTTGAATGAAGCCTTTAGAAGTCGGGATCACTCTTGAAACACCGTTTCTAGTGAGTTATTTGAGTATGAATGTGCGTTGTTCAATTTGAGACCCAGTAAGACATTTACACATTGAAATTTGGGGCTAATGGATGACAATATTCACCAAATAAGCTACATCAGTCAGTTGCTATTTCATATTTATAGATTATTAATTGAAAAGAGTAACATATAGTACACATGGTTTGAAATTTGGTTTTTTTTGTTTGTTTGGTTTTTTTTGGTTTTTTGAGACAGGGTTTCTCTGTGTAGCTTTGCGCCTTTCCTGGAGCTCACTTTGGAGACCAGGTTGGCCTTGAACTCACGGAGATCTGCCTGGCTCTGCCTCCCGAGTGCTGGGATTAAAGGCGTGCGCCACCACCACCTGGCTTGAAATTTGTTTTTAAAATGGCTTCATTCATTTTAATTCTCAGTATACAATTGGAACAAAACTGATTTAGATCTTGTCCATGTCCCTAGTGGTCTCTATAACTCTTGAATTTATATCTACAACAACAAATATACTATATGCTATATTACAAGTAGACTTTCTCACAAGTAATCAAGGAAACCATTTTCAAGATTTTATTTCAAAAATCAAATATTATTGTTTATATGTATGGATCTATTTTTTTTGGAAAGTTCATTACCAATGTTTAAATTGAACTCATACTCAGTCAGGTCAATGATTTTATGACTCGGCTACAGAATGAGTTTTTCACTTTGCTATAGTTGTTCGATTTCTAAGAATAAAATTCTATCATTAAAGCATTTATACCGTGTAGGATGTTTTATTCTGTATTTCAAAACTATTTAAATGTTCTGCTTTTTTTTTTAAATCATCTTAATCAAAGATGCACAGGACTGTTCATTGAAACAATGAACTTAATATAAGAACAAGGAGAGGTGTTCAAAATAGAAAATGTTTTCCTCTTAATTTTTATTAACAAGATCTTCCTCATGTATCTCCTTTCATAACAAATACCAATACACTAAATGCTTATACTCCTACATATACATTTTATTGCATAAGTTAGAACAATTCACTTCATGATTCACAACTGGGTTTTATGACAATGAAGATTAGCAAACAAAACAGGGTTCTCCACTTCATGCTATAAACAGCAGATGCTCTGTTCACATACACAAGCCATTAAGCTTTACTTTCAATTCTAAAACAATCACTCAGATTAGTATTTCAACTGCATCTCATGTAGTTGTTCAATAAACAAGCATGCTAACCTGAGAGTTAGTTACACTAGAACACATTTTTAAACTGGCTACATTAAGGAGAATATCAATAAAGGCTGACAAGATTATTTCATAATGTATTATGAATGTATAATTAAATTTCATCAAATTAAATAAGAAAATGAAATCCCAAATATTAAAAACGATAAACAACTCCTAAACAAAATGCCATTGCCCTCTATGAAAGACAACTATAAGTAAGGTACTCATACAACTTTTAATTTAAAGAATATAATATAAGCTTCATTAATAGTTGCAAATACTGTTTCCTTTAACTCTAATTGAGATAGATAGCATTCATTGCATTTCCTGCTTTTCAACAGAAAGTTCATTCTGGTAGTTTCAGCAAGTACTTTTGATACTTGATGCTTTCTTTCTCTTTTTTTTCTTTATTTTCTTTTCTTTTATAATTTATAAAAGATTCCCCTGTCCTACCTCCTCCTGCCACCCCCCACCCTCCCCCCAGCCCCCCCCCCCAGTTCTATCTCCTCCAGCGCAAGGACACCCCTGGGGATTCAGCTCAGCCTGGTAGATTCAGTCAAGGCAGGTCCAGTCCCCTCCTCCCTACACCAAGGCTGAGCAAAGTGTCCCTGCATAGGCCCCAGGTTCCAAACAGCCAGTTCATGCACTAAGGACAGGTCCTGGTCCCACTGCCTGGGGGCCTCCCAAACAGTTCAAGCTAATCAACTGTCTCACTTATCCAGAGGGCCTGATCCAGTTGGGGGCTCCTCAGCTGTTGGTTCATAGTTCATGTGTTTCCACTAGTTTGGCTATTTGTCCCTGTGCTTTTTCCAATCATGGTCTCAACAATTCTTGCTCATACAATCCCTCCTCTTTCTTGTCAGTTGGACTCCTGGAGCTCCACCTGGGGCCTGGCCATGGATCTCTGCATCTGCTTCCATCAGTCATTGGGTGAGAGTTCTACCACAACAGTTAGGGTGTTTGGCCATCCTATCACCAGAGTAGGTCAGTTCAGACATTCTCTCAACCATTGCCAGTAGTCTATTGTGGAGGTATCTTTTTGGGTTTCTGGATACCTCTCTAGCACTTTGCTTCTTCCTATTCCCATGGGGTCTTCATTTATCATGGTCTCTTTTTCCTTGTTCTCTCTCTCTGTTCTTGATCCAGCTGGGATCTTCCACTCCCCTAAGCTCTCTTTCCCTCCACCCTTGTCCTTCATTACCTTCCCCCCTTCCCTGTCCAGTTTGCAGGATTAACTTAGTAATAATGGCAATCTTACCAAAAGCAATCTACAGATTCAATGCAATCCCCATCAAAATTCCCAACACAATTCTTCACAGACCTGGAAAAAACAATACTCAACTTCATATGGAAAAATAAAAAACCAGGACAGCTAAAAGAATCCTGTACAATAAAACAACCTCTGGAGGCATCATAATCGCTGACCTCAAGCTCTGCTATAGAGATACAGTAATAAAACCAGCTTGGTACTGACATAAAAACCAACATGTGGACCAATGGAATCGAATTGAAGACCCTGATATTAATCTGCACACCTATGAAAATATAATTTTGACAAAGAATTCAAAACTGTACAATGGAAAAAAGAAAGCATCTTCAACAAATGGTGCTGGCATAACTGGATGTCAACATGTAGAAGGCTGCAAATAGATCCATATCTGTAACTGTGCACAAAACTTAAGTCCACATGGATCAAAGACCTCAACATAAATCCAGTTACTCTGAACCTGCTAGAAGAGAAAGTAGGAAGCAGTCTTGAACGCATTGGCACTGAATATCACTTCCTAAATATAACACCAGTAGCACAGACACTGAGAGAAACAATCAAACAATGGGACCTCTTGAAACTGAGAAGCTTTTGTAGCACAAAAGACACAGTCAACAAGACAAAGCGACAACCTACAAAATGGGAAAAGATGTTCACCAACCCCACATCTGACAGAGGGCTGATATCCAGAATATATAAAGAACTCAAGAAATTAGACATCAAAAGGCCCAACAGTCCAATTAAGAAATGGGCTATAGAGCTAAACAGAATTCTCAACAGAGGAAGCTCAAATGGCTGAAAGACATTTAAGGAATTGCTCAGCATCCCTAATCATCAGGGAAATGCAAATCAAAATGACTCTGAGATACCACCTTACACCTGTCAGAATGGCTAAGATCAAAAACACTGAAGACAGCTTATGCTGGGGAGGATGTGGAGCAAGGGTAACTCTCCTCCACTGCTGGTGGGAATGCAAGCTTGTACAGCCACTTTGGAAATCTATATGGCACTTTTTTAGAAAATTGGGAATCAATCTCCCCTAAGACCAGGTCAAGACAAATATCTCTCACCCATGGTCCTGCAGCTTCTCAGATCCAAGTAAACACACAGAGCCTTATATTACTTAAAAGTTTATGGCCATGGCCTATGGCTCAAGCTTCTTGCTAGCTCTCTCTCTCTTTCTCTCTCTCTCTGTTTTGTTTGTATGTTTGTTTTTGTTTTTGTTTTTGAGGCAGAGTTTCTCTGTATAGTTTTGGTGCCTGTCCTGGATCTCACTCTGTAGACCAGGCTGACCTCGAACTCACAGAGATCTGTCTGCCTCTGCCTCCTGAGTGCTGGGATTAAAGGCATGCACCCCTGCTGCTTGGTGCTAGGTAGCTCTTATAATTTAATCCATTTCTATTATTCTGTAAGTTTCCACATAGGCAAACCTTACTAGTCTGCTGGCAAGTTGTTCCTTGGGCAGCAGGCAGGTGTCTCCCCAGTCTTAGCCTTTCTCTTTCCTGTCTCTCTCCTTTCCTGCCTGCCTCTAAGCTGCCTTGTCATAGGCCAAAGCAGCTTATTTGTTAACCAATGGGAACAACATATAGTCACAACATACAGAAAGACATGTCCCAGCACAAAAGACTGTGGATACTTGAAAGTTTTATCTAGAAAGTAGAGTACAGGTTCTGGATTCAAATACAGCTCTCTTCTGTCAGCTAAGATAGATTTTTACTTTATTGGACAAAAGATAAATAGGATGAATACAGCCATGGATAGGATGGTGTTTTGAGATAAGAATAAAAAGATAGCCTTGATGCCGTGGGGAGAGGCTAGGTCTCTCCCCAATTTGGTGTGCCAGCCTGTGTTGACTACCCAAGGGAAGGCTTACCGTTTATGAGGGGGAGATGGGAGTGGGATGGGAAGAGGTGGGGGGAGTGGGAGAAGAGGGGGGAGAGGGAACAGAGGTTGGTATGTAAAAGGAAAGAATATTTTAAATAAAAAAATAATAAAAAGATATGTCCTTTTCTTCTGAATAACTTTTATTATTTCAACAACAACATATTACAAGACTATTGGCGGTCAAACAGAGCTTATAACACTTTTAGGCGAAAAAAAAGATCAGAAGCAGCTGCAAAATAATTCTGCTGATGATTAAAAACAGAGAAAACCAGGAGCTAACTACAGCATGATTGTCAACACAGTGGCATGTAGCCCGGGTTTAATAATGGTTTGATTGCCATCTCAAGACATGTGATATTGCGTTTTAGAGTTATGATTTAAAGGAAATGAGTAATTAGGACTTGAAATAATTTTCTTGGCTAGTACTAAACTGCATAATTCAGGTTTTACCCACCTCAAACTCAATAATGCATTAAATGTTGTTCAATGTTTTTCTCAAAGCTCTTAATATCAAATGCTCGCCAATCTGAGAAAAAGGCTCACACATTTTCAGTACAATTAATTCCAAATATTTAAGTCATTCTAAAAATGCTCTAGTAGCTCTTTTTTTTTCATTGAATATGTCAAAAAATCCTTGAATTCCCCTGATCTTATCTACAACACCTTAATGGGGGAACGGAGAGGACACTGCCAGCTGCCTCCATGAGAAGCAAGATGTAAAGATACCTGTAAGTCATGAGTCATAGGTTTATAGAAATGGGTAATTTAAGAGGTAAGAGCTAGCTAGCAAGAAGCTTGAGCCAATAGGCCATAAAGTTTGTAGTTAACATAAGCTTCTGAGTGATTATTTTATAAGTGGCTCCTGGGTCCGTAGGGCTGGGCAGGACCAGAGCAAACTTCAGGTACAAAACCTTCTCTGTGTGAACCACTACAAAAACAAAAAGGACCACACACGCACACACACACACACACACACACACACACACTCACTCACATACACACATACAGGATAAGATTTCATGGGTGGACTGGGCAGACAGGTGGGGATGGGAGCAGAAGGGATTATATGGGGGAGGGGATGGAGGGAGAGAGTCATAGGAAAGATGACTGAAATGGGAGGGGGCATTAATAGGGAGATGTGTAAACCTAGTGCAGTGCAAACTGTCTGGGATCTACTAAGGTGACCCTAAGAAGACTCCTAATAATGGGCGATACAGAGCCTGAACTGCCCATCTTCTCTAACCAAGCAAGACTTCCAGTGGTGGGCCTGGGTCATCAACCCAGCCACAAATCCTTCGCCTACAATGTGTCCTGCCTTCTAGATGTGTAGGAGTAATGGTGGCACAGAACAGTGGGAGTGGCCATCAATGATTGGCCCAGCTTGAGGCCCATGCCAGAAGACTGCACCTATGCCTGGCCAGGAACCAGACCTGGATAGCCCAGAGAGCTAGGATAGAACCGGACACGACTGGAAAAAACAAAATAAACGAACAAAAAGAGTCCATGGAGTGATTCTTAATGATACTCTGCTATACTCACAGACTTTAGCTAGCCAATCATCATGACAGAGGTTTAATATAGCAACTGAAACTGAAGGCAGCAGATGTAATGACCCACAGCCAAACATTTGGCGGAACTCAGGGACTCCTATTGAAGGGAGAGGGGAGGGGAGGGCACCACAGGAACAAGGCCCACAGATTCAACTAACCAGGGCTCATAGAGACAGAGACTGAACCAACACTCGGGGAGCCTGTATGGGTCTGAGCTAGGTCGCCTGCATTTATGTTAAGTTTTTGTAGTTTGGTGTTCTTGTGGAATTCCTAAAAGTGGGAGCAGGGGCTGTCTCTGACTCTTTTGCCTGCTCTTGGGACCCTCAGCCAGCCTTGGTATGAGTATGTGTGTCTAGTCTTACCGTAAATTGATACGCCATGTTTGGATCATATCACTGAAGGTCTGCTCTTTTCTGAAGGGAAATGGAGGAGCGGATCTGGTTGAGGGGAGGGAGGGACTGGAAAGAGAGGACGGAGGGCAAACCGTGGTCAGGATGTAGTAATACAAGAGAAGAATGAATTAAAGAAGAAAATGTAAATATCTTTCAAAAATAATATATATATTTATAATTCAACAAAAATATACTGACTTTTTTTTAAAATTTAAAGAGGGTTTCTTCAATGAAACAAGGATCAGATATGAAGAGTATGTGAATTTGCACTTCACGCCTTTGAAAGCAAATGGTTTAAGTGAGAATGGTGGTACTAAAAGGCTAAAGGAAGAAGAATTGGATAACAGCTAAGTACGCTATTGCAGCTACAGCAATCCTATTATAAGTAAAATAATATTTAAATCTTCTAATCATTTAACTACTTGACTGTCCTAATACTATCAAAAAGCCCTTCTTATCGCTCCAATGCCTTCACATGTGCTATGCATTTGTAAGAGTATTAAGGCTTCACTATCACCATAATTAGACGGACTGAAAAAAATAGTACCTCCTTATTTGGCAACTCCTGATTATTCAGAGTGAGGGCAGAAAGCCTCAGCATGGATTACTAAAACCTGAGGTCATTCGGAGCAGGTGAAAATTATCCTGAGCTCATTATGTCTTCCCCGTTGAAATATAAGGGCATCTATGAGCTTCAATAAAATTGCGCTGATACTCTAATAAACATTCTTCAGTCTATGTAGAGAATCTTGAAAATGGAAAAAAAATATATTAGCTACAAGTAAAATAAGGCAATCATCAAAGCCTCAGTATAGTTGTTTAAAATTATCCAAAGTCTGAGCAATAGCAATATTGATATTGGGGTTTATAAGCCTATTTGGGGGATGGGGAGTACGTGAACGTCAATGGCATTCACAGAGGAAAAGATGCACTTCAATGGAACTTGCTTACATGGCCAAAATAGGTAAAACAAACACCAGCAAACACTTTCTATTTGATTCTATATAGTGGAGTAGTAGTCTTCAGGGTGTATCAACAATTCACTTAAGTATCCCTTGCAGTAACTGACACCTGTCATGATGAAATACCGAGGCAATTGCCCTGAGACAAAACTGAGCAATATGACATACTTTCCATTTTTATAATCATTGCAGTTTTGTAGTGAGTAGGTATTTATTATATTAGAATACATAAATCCTGTTAGTATGTAACTCAAAACACATCTTCAAAATGCAATAAAATGCCAAAAATATGATACTATTGAACCTTTATATTTTATAGAAAATATCCCAGATAATTATGCATTATAATAAAACTTGAGAAAATTTTGGAAAATACTCTTAATTAAGTTTTCAAACATTTTGTGGTGTGTGTGTGTGTGTGTGTGTGTGTGTGTGTGTTTCCATATGTATGGACTCCTTTTTTGTTTTGTTTTTGTTTTTCGAGACAGGGTTTCTCTGTGTAGCTTTGGCAACTTTACTGGAACTCACTTTGTAGCCCAGGCTGGCCTTGAACTCACAGAGATCCACCTTCCTCTGCCTCCCATGTGCTGGGATTAAAGGCGTATGCCACTACCGCCTGGCTGTATAGACTCATTCTTGTGGCTGTATGGACTCATTCCTGAATGAGGAGTCCCAAGGTTGAAGCAGAGTATCTTCCTTATTCACTTTTTATTTTGTATGTTAAAGAAAGGCTCCTTGCTAAATCCAGAGCTCACATTTTTGGGTAGTCTAGCTACCCAGTTTGTTCTGTTTTTTTTTATTTTTTATTTTTTATTTTTGTCCATATCTGCTCAAAGCCACTATGCACACCAAGTATGTAAATGCTTGTTCAAACTCTTACTACTGTTCTCATACTTGTATGACAAGTACATTACTGCTGAGCCAGCTCCCTATCCCTTAGTTTACAATTTTAATAATAAAAGTTGGAAACTTTTATGTGTCATACCAGTCTATAATTATATATGATAGTTGTATTTTTTAATATGATTTCACTAATAAAGAGTAAAAAATGGACTTATTGGACTGCTTCCATTGTAAACACATAAATGTATGTGTCTTTTATAAAAAATAATGTTTTGCAGGCTCCAGTAGCATAAGGGCCATTAAAATATGTGCATTCCATACATGTTAATTTGAACATTTGATTATCTGGATGGTCTGATATGCATGATCAGGAAACTTCTGGGAAATTCTGTAATTGATGCAAAGACTGTCTTCTCTGTAGTATGTGTATATGCTAGTCAAAATAATACATTATTCACAAACAAGCCCTGCCTCTTTTCCCAGGAAAAGCTTAGTCTCTCATTTCTCTTGACAGTGTGCAGACCTGGGTTCTTCAAAGCTTCTCCTCACAGCCAGAGCTGCAGCAAATGTCCACCTCACAGTTACACCCATGAGGAAGCTTCCACCTCTTGTGTCTGTGAAAAGGATTATTTCAGGAGGGAATCTGATCCGCCCACAATGGCATGCACAAGTAAGGAACCCCGTGGCTGTTTGGTGATGCTCCCTTTCACCAGTCTGGAGAAACGGCATGATGGAGCCTGTTGTGTTTTATTAACACTCCCCTCTAAAACAGGCATGTTTCCCCTTCACAGTTCAGGTCTTTCCCCACATTTCAAACTCCTTTCAAATGCACTGAAAAAATAAATGTCCTCTTATGACTGACAATCAGAAGCATTCCTTTCCCCTCACTTCAATTTCAGCATCTGAGGCACTAATAAACAACAATCCCTCTTATTCTGTGCTTTAATTTAGCAGTCTTGACTTCAGCGAATCTTTTTGTCTTTCCACATCAGATTTGTTATCTACTTCCTTGGAAGACGGCTTTCTGAACTTCAACAAGTTCAACAAGTTCTAGCCTACATAACTAAGCTGTAGGGCGATCCATAGGCCAACTGCAAAACTGCACATTGCAAAATATGCAGGCAGTGTCAAGAGCATGGCAAGCAAGGTGGAAAATCAGATTAGACTAACGTATAAAACCCAACCGCCAACTTAGGCTTTCATGCAACTGCAATGTGTCTTCTTAGCCGGAATCTTTGAACCAGTATCAAAGCTGCAGTCATGACCGAGGGATCAGTTCATAGACAGGTAGTAAACATTATTTTCAGTGTTTCTAATGCATAGATGCACATTTAGCCCAACTGTATTTTTTTTCTAATTTTAACATATTTGAGAAAACCTAATGTGGCTATTTACACATTTGCTTGTTTGTGACTATACTTGCAGATAGTTTTCATTAGCAAAGGATCTGTAATAAGTGGGGAAAAGTAAGTAAAAAAGAAGGAAAGTGAATGTGTCTTTCGTCACAACGTGTACCTCTGGTGACATACCTTCACTTTACTTGTTAGTTCCCAGTTAACGGTATGGACACTCAATAGTGTCCACAAGACTATAGATTTGTCATTGATCTGCAGACAGAAAACAGTATAGATGACTTTTTATAAAATAATCACAAGTTGATCTTAAACAAATTTCAGTACCCGAGTTTCATACAGAACTGAAAAATCACACTGTAATTCAAGGCTAATGATTTTGTTGACCAAAATGATTACTAGTATCAAAATACCTTCTCAGTGAGTTACAGTGTGCTATGCACAGTGTTGCCATGATACGCTACTGGAATGATATAATGTTTTTTTTTATAGCGGAATTCAAACAGTGTTTAATATGTAAGATGTAAGAATTATCAAACAAAAGGAAATGGGTGGACCAGTAAAGAGGGGCACACTAAAAGTATGGCACCAAATCATCTCACACATTTCACTAAGTTGTGTATTAGTAGACTCATTTAATTGATCCAGCCATAGTTCACATCTTTTTAGCATAAATATGAATGTACATTTCTGTTTATTTATTTATTTTGGGACTCAAGGGGAAGGCTATGATTTGGTAGTAGGAACTGCTTAACTCTCTTTTTCTCCATCTTAAGCTCTGTGAATTTCTACTATTGTGTTCAAAGGAACAATTCATATTTGTTTCTCACAAAATATCACTTTGAGTGTGTGTATCTGTTTTTAGTTTGATTCAGAGTACCACAACCTCTCATGATCCCTCATGGCTTGTCTGATGTTCAGAGGGAGATTTTGAACTTTGTTCTGCCATTGGCACTTTGGACTTGTATTTATGATTTTAATTCCTTTTAATATACAAACCCTGGGAACAGAGTTTTATGTATCTGTAGGACAAACATCAAACAGAATGAAAAATCAATAATCTGATGAATATACTTGAAGCAGAGAAATCCTTCTCTGCTTCTACCATGGTCCACACATCATATCTACTGATGGGGCAATGGCATGTTTTAGATGTAGGCTAAGTCCAAATTTAATTTTCCTTTTACGTCATAGTATCACTTGAGTTTGGCTCTCTTGATAACATGTGACCTACAGTTGTAAATGCTATTACCAGAGTTATAAGTAAAAGAAGCCAGACAGGTGCACTTCTGCTGATTTAGGGCAAAGAAAGACATGCAAGCACAATTCAGCTTGTAGCAAAAACAGTGGAACTTGACACATCTCAAGTACATTTCATCTTCTTTTTCAAATGTTAGGCCCGTTATGTTTTGTTACTTGAAATTAAAATACCTCTATTTGCTATTAAATAATCCAAAGTTTGTAATAAATAATAAAACTTTTACTTATATCTCTAGAAATGTTTGTGGGTTAAAAGTGACTATTGAAGTAGAAATGCAGAAGACTGCCTACAGAACTTCTTAAAACTCATATTTAAGAGATTCTTACAATTACATTTAAATAGAACAACTCTATGAGTTTTCATTTTAAATTATTTTTCAATATGTTCATCAAAGATGATGGATTAATATTGGGTTGAAATAAACATTGAGACTTATATTTGGAACACACACATATTAAGCTAACTTAGCAAGATTATTTTTGAGGAGTTTAATTCATGCTTATAATCCATTCAAATACAAGAAGACTCCATTTTATCACCATTAGAAAGAGGTATTAATTAGATCTTTGACAGGAAGAGGTACTCACTTTGATACTAAGACAAACATTAGATTTCAAACAAACATAAGCGCAAGCTTGTTTGAGAACACACCATCACATAACATTTAAAGCTGACTAAAATTTAAATATTTAAATATCTAAAATAGAATTTCTAGAAATGTATTTTATTTCCTCTTTGTGCATGAATAATTAGGTTCTGAAACAGTTAAAATGATATTGATTGTCGTTATCATTTAGTCAAGAAAGCTTTTAAGCAACCAAATCCGTGTATGTGTAAAAATGAAGTGTGTAATAAAACTGCATGAGATTAGAAAAACTGTCACAGTATTATTCTAAGTTGATAAATGTCTATGAAAGTATTTTAATTGTATGAATTTCTTTCCTTGTGGAGGCGAGGAGACTGAAAATATTCTGTAAAACTGAGCCCTTTGCCCTCATCTTCCATCATCTTTACTAGAATTTCCAACCTCAGTTAAAATTCTGAAGTTGAATTGCTGTAAGTGAAAGGACCTAGTTTATAAACACTGGTCTTGACCTTCAGCTTTTATCCCTGAGCTGTGTTCTCTCAGGAGAGCTTCAAACTCGGTTTGCTT
This sequence comes from Peromyscus nudipes, assembly GCA_902168325.1. Lineage (NCBI taxonomy): Eukaryota > Metazoa > Chordata > Mammalia > Rodentia > Cricetidae > Peromyscus > Peromyscus nudipes. Next base: position 45,054 of record CABHPH010161717.1, on the reverse strand, counting down.
TCTACACATTCAATTACTTTCTAATAGAATTCATTGTCAAGAGTCATCCAGAAAATTTCTCCTTTTACTACGCTGTTGTTTAACAGAGAATTCATATTTACTTTCAACTCTCACAGAGGAAGCTTGTTATTCAATGTACAAAGAATCAGATTTACTATGTTTTTAAACATAAAACTTTATGTAACATTCTGTCAATACATAGGTTTATTCCATAACTATGAACATATATATTAATAAAAACATTCTATTAAAAAGTTTCTAACAGTCAGAAAGTAAATGACTTTTACATTGTATAAACACTACTGATTCTTAAAACTTTAATTTTTTAATTGTTATAAAATATCACATAAAAATTAATTATAAATTTAGTTTTTTCCTCTGGCCAGGGATTAGTTTGGTCAAAGACAGGAATTAATATCATCTTAAATATGTTTTTCTCACTTTACTTTGCAAACCAGGACCCCCCTCAGCTCCTCGGAATGCCATCTCAAATGTAAATGAAACTAGTGTCTTTCTGGAGTGGATTCCGCCTGCCGACACGGGTGGACGGAAAGATGTATCATATTATATTGCATGCAAGAAGTGCAACTCCCATGCAGGTGTGTGTGAGGAGTGTGGAGGTCATGTCAGGTACCTCCCACAGCAAATCGGCCTGAAAAATACCTCTGTCATGATGGTGGACCTACTTGCTCACACAAACTATACCTTTGAAATTGAGGCAGTGAATGGAGTTTCCGACTTGAGCCCAGAGACCCGGCAGTATGTGTCGGTAAATGTAACCACGAATCAAGCAGGTAAGTGTCATGCCCAACCAAACTATATATTTTTGACTTAGTTCTGCCAATTACATCAACAGCTGAGGACTTAACAGATGAAGTTCTATGAGAGAATGCATTACAAGAAACTATATCTCAAATATACCTTAAAAAGAAGTTAAGGCTTTCTTAAGTGCAAACATCCATTGACAAAAGACAGGAGAGGTATGTTTTAATTAATTATTTCATTAAATATACATTTCTGGAGTAATTCCTTTTATACCTAATAATTATCATATGTATGATATGTATATGTAGTATGTTTCATGTTGCAAATCTACATTTTTTTGTTGCTTTGTTAACGTCAAGCATTCTTTTTAAAATTAATTTGTATAGCATGCTTTATTTGCTGTTTTACTTCTTGTTTTACACCACAGTTGGATTTTCTTTGAAAGTTATAATGGTCTTTTTTTTTCAATTTTATTCAAATATATATGAATTGATTTTTTTCCAAATCCACTTATAGAAATAGAATAAATTTTAGGTGCTAGAAATATTCAAAATACATCTATTTCAAGTTGCATCTTGGAATTATAAAAATGTAAACTTTGTAGAGGAAGGTATAGAGGCCTGTTTGAGCTGATGATTCCTTTGTAGGTCTGCGTATGTTCTCTTTTACACTAATCAGCATGGAACTCTGGCCTAAGAATTCAACTCACTAGGTGATCAAAAATCTCTAGGTATAAGAAAGCATTGAAATCTGCCCCTGTGCTGGCACATGACAATAGTCACAGTAACCATCACAAGTATTCAGTAATGTGAACTGTCATCTGAATTTGAAAAGATGCAGATTTTAATGCTATAGTCTCAGGCTTCTAAGGTAAAATCTTTAACTCTTTCATCCATATTGGATTCTAAAATGAGCTACACAACACCATCTTGTAAATAATGAGACCTCACTAAGATGTTTTTCCTTGGGAGAAAAGTAGTTTGCATGATCTTAACATCTTTATAAGCTACTTCTTGGTGATAAGCTACATGAGAGAATGACTATTATTTTAGGCATGGTACCAATGAACAACAGTATATTGTAGTTGTCTGATTTACGGGCATATTCTGATTGCAATGTGTGTGAACTGGACCTTTATTGTGTAAAATAGCAAGGAAGTTACTATCATCCAGCAGCCATGGCACATCTATCCTGTGATTTGTCGTCAGAGGAGATATATATGTCAATTTATGCCTTGATGTTGCAGTACACTAAATAATGTAATATATTTAAATATTAAATAAATAAATAAAATCACCGCAAACATATCCCTCAACTTTAAAACACTGTTTTTCTCAGCATCACTAATTTATGTCAAAAAGTACCATTTCCACATAAAATGTCAATTTAAGACACTTTTAAGAAGTCTTCTATTTAGTGCTACCTTGGCTGAGTCCTCTAGTACCAATGTCACAGGAAGTATGTTTTGTAGTTAGATTTGATAACTGTATTTTCAAGCATCCAGTTTAATGACAGTTTTTATTTTTTATGCAAAAATACTTTTTAGCAAATTTTAACTTAAATTTTTAATTTCTCAAAGGGTTGTTTTCCAAAATGTTTGTTTCTTTTGCGATTAACTTGTTACAAGTTTTATTAGTCTCAGCAGATGTTCTGATATTTTCTAATCGATATGTTTTGTGTGCTAGTAAAACATGAATGAATTTGGCAAAAATGCAGAAAGAAAAATGGTTACTCATTCAAGAGGAAAATTTTGCACTAAGCTAGGAATGAAAACTGATTAGCTAAATTTGTCTCTAAAACCTGAGTGAATGATTAATGTATGGATATTTATACAAAAACTAATAGTCTGAGAAGTTACTTAAGTATAAGTGATACTTGTTTGTGTTTAATTTAATAAAGTATAATTTTATGAAAATTAAATGGTAGAATTATATTAAACTTGAAAAATGTGTTTATAGAGTATCAGAAAATAATTCTAATATTTTCATTAAGATTTTCTTGGTCAAGAAAAATAATTCATGGGAAGGTGAAGGGGAAAAGCAAGGGAAAGGTGGATGTAACACAAAGGAAATAAGATTAGGTTGTGGGAAAGAAGCATGGTAGGAGAGTAGAATCCGAAGGTATTAATGTTTAATGAGCTCTCAAATTGGAAAGAGAATGAAAGAGTAAATATGCATTCTGTTACAATGCTGTGCAAGTGTGTAGAAAAGTAACTAAAATAATAAGAGATTTTCATATTCTCTATCAGTTTTATATATCTTGACTTGTTAAACAAATCTTAAAAGGTCTTATTAATGAAAAAAACCTGGAGCCAGATATTGGGGTGAAAACTGAAAGATCAGAGAAACAGAACAAACCAGCCACATTCTTACCTCTACGAATTCCTCAGCCTCAAGAGAGAGACTTCCTGTTTACTCACGCCTTATATACTTTTCTATGCTCTGCCATCTTCCTTCTTTCCTACTGCTGGGATTAAAGGTGTGTATCACCTTGCCTGGCTTTGTTCCCATTGTGGCCTTGAATTCAAGAGATCTGGATAGATCTCTGCCTCCTGAATGCTAGGATTAAAGGTATGTGCTATCACTGCCTGACTTCTATGTTTAATATAGTAGCTGGTTTTGTCCTCTGATCCCCAGGCAAGCTTTATTGGGATACAAAATATATCACCACGTTGCCTATATAATTACAATCCTTTAAATTTTTAACAGTATTTCTGAAGTAATTAATTAGATTTACTTATAACATTAAGATTTTCCAGTTTTATCATTTTAGGAAATCTAAAACATATATTTCAATAGGCATTAACACCACATCCTATGAAAACAATTTTCTACTGAAATAACTTAATTTGAAAGTTTTTCTGCTCACAAAATATTATACATATATGATGCACATATATTTCACTATTTGGTTTAATATAATTTTTCAATGGTCATATTTAAACTAAGCTTTAAAATTTCTAATATATGCACATATTACATATTTTATATTGAACAGTAAGCTATTTCTAAATAACATCTCAAAATTATTGCTCGTTGTGTTAGGCAAGGTTCTCTATAGTAATGGAACTTATGGAATGAATCTTTCTACATAGAAAGAGATTTATTAGAATGACTTGCAGGCTATGGTCCAGCTAATCCAACAATGGGTGTCAATGAATAGAAGGTCCAAGTATCTAGAAGTTGTTCATTCTAGAGGCTGGATGTCTCAGCGTGTCTTCAATACAACCTGGAATCTGAAAGAAGTATGCTCTAATGCTAGTGAAGGAATAGACTTGCTAACAAGCAAAGAGCAAAAACTTCCTTCTTCTATGTCCTTATACAGGCTTCCAGCAAAAGGAATGTCCCAGATTAGAAGCAGGTCTTCTCACTGCAAAAGATTGGATTAAAGGTGTGTCCTCCCACCTCAAAGATCCATATTAGAAGTAGATTTTCCCACTTCAAATTAAGCAAAAATCCCTCACAGTTGCACCCCACTTTTGTGCCTTAGTTAATTCAAGATATAGTCAAGTTGACAACAAAGAATAGTCATCACCCTAATTAACATTCAAAAGTATAGAATTTTACTTTGCATAGGTGGAAGCATTCAGTAAAAGATCTCTTATTTTAGATGGACTCCCCCAGATCCATCAAATCTTCAGACAACCAGCAATATGTCTAAGGTCGATGTTCTCTATAATGTGAGGAGCTTCATTTCCTGGCTCTTCTTTAGGCAGTTAATTATGGACATATTGAACCTACAGGGATTAATGTTAATCATAATGCAATATTCAATAATTCCTCAAACCTTTATTTCTCTAGAAAAATCTAGAAATAGTGAAAAATGTGTAACTGAATCTAGAAGTAGTAAATAAAGTGCAATATAGGATGATATTGCAAAGCCCTCTTTCTAAAATGCTTTTCTATTCAGTTAAAGGATTGTTCAGTACAGTAACATAGCTAAGTATGAAAAGTGTTGGCAAGTCATGAATAAGTTGATCACTGGATGTGTATCCCTCAGAGTTTGAAATTCTTGGTGGCATAGATCATAAGACTCATTATTCCAGTCCAGGCATGTCAGTTCCCTGTATATATTACAACTCTGCTTCTGCTGATTATTATGAGATTCATAGTTTTCTTCCCCATAATAAAATGCTACAGATTCCATTTGCCTCTACTCTCTTGAGCCCAAAAGTAATCAGGAAGTGATTTCAGCATAATTCCAAATTATGTGGCCTCAAGTATAGATATCAGAAATTATGAAAGTTTCAAAAAATTGTACTGTCCTTATATATTTTTCTTTGATGCTATGAAGAAAATGTCTTTTTGCTCTTTCTGAAGATGCAAGCAGTTTAAGATGTATGGGTTTTTAACTAAATTCCATTTTAGTATTACTATTTGTGGGTTGTTGAAATTTTTATAATGGTAAATTAAGGAATCCTTGGTGGACCACATTTCTTTCCAAACTTGTTAAATTAATTGATGAAGGTTAAACACCTGTACCAGCTTCATGGGGTAGTGCACAATTTGCAATCCCATATTTATACCATGCTGAATACAAAGTTTACATGCTTCTTTATCAGGCATGCATAAAACTTACTCTTATACTTATTTCTTCATGATTTTTCTAATTTAATTAGATAACCATGGGAAAGTCATATTCCAGAAATATTTTGCCACTGCTACTAACTAGATAATTGGTTCCTAGGAGACTGATGGAATGTTGAACACATGGAATGATGCTTGGGCCAGTTCTCTTTTGTTTACCTAATCATCCCAATACTCAGGATTTCTCAAGTCCCCACATACATTTGTCTCATTTATTCAAAGGACAAGGCAGTAAATTTAACAGCTCACGTAAACCAGGAATTCAGTGGGAAATATTTAGTTTCTGATGTGTTGATGTTAGTCTCTTCGATTGTGAAACATGAGATACTTGACTCAGTTGCTACTCCTTGATTATCTCAAGCTGACCAGCTAACTTAAACTTCTTTCAATAGCCATAGGTCATTTAGGCACACTCAGCCCTTTACATAATTCTTACATCTAGCATATATTTATAACAAAAGAGGTATAATTTTAAGTATTAAAATACTAATTTCATGAAGTGTTTTATCTGAAGTAAGAACATATGTGGAGATTATATATCCCTATAGTTATCAGAGAGTCATCTTCTTCCTAGATTAAGACCCTTGATACACTGTATATCTTCGTTAGGGTTTCTATTGATGAGACAAAGCACTATGACCAAAAAGCAAGTTGAGGAGGAAAGAGTTTATATGGCTTACATTTCAGCACTGTTGTTCATCACAGAAAGAAGTCAAGACAGAACTCAAGCAGGGCAGGATCCCAGAGGTGGGAACTGATGCAGAGGCCATGGAGGCATACTGCTTACTTGCTTGCTTCCAAAGGCTTCCTCAACCCATCTTTTTATAGAACCCAGGACCAGCAGCCCAGGGATGGTACCACCCACCACAGGCTGGGACTTCCCCATTAATCACTAAATGAGAAAATGTCTTACAGCTGGATCTCATGGGGGCATTTCCTCAGCTGGTGCTCCTTTCTTCCTGACAATTCTACCGTGTGTCAAGTTGACAAACAAAACCACCCAGTTCACTGGAGTACAACTAATTGCTCATTGTTTCTCTATTTCATGTACCTTTAAAAGTCTGTAGTTTGCAACACTACACTGTTATGGGATGTCCTTCTGTATGCTGTGAATATGTGTTGCTCTGATTGGTTGATAAATAAAATGCTGATTGGCCACTAGCCAGGAAGGAAGTATAGGTGGGACAATCAGAGAGGAGAATTCTGGGAAGAGGAGGGCTGAGTCACGAGTTGCCAGCCAGACACAAAAGAAGCAAGATGACAAGGCAGAACTGAGAAAAATACTAAGCCATGTGGCTAAACATAGATAAGAATTATAGGTTAATTTAAGTGTAAGAGCTAGTCAGAAATAAGCCCGAGCTAATGGCCAAGCAGTTACAATTAATACAAGCTTCTGAGTGATTATTTTATAAGTGAGCCTCAGGAATCCAGGGGCCTGGTGGGACCTAAGAAGCGATTCACCTACACCACACCTTTGAGAACACTTTCTGTGCACTTGCATTTTCTTATAGTAGTTACAAGCAAAATTACTATTTGAAACAGAAAGTGGTGTGTATATGTGATCTAATAAGGCTCATAGAATCATTGAGAAATGACCCAAAAGAGCATGGTCTAAGCATCTGGGGCCACAGCTGGCTCTGTCACAGATCTGCTTAATGATTCTGATGATTTTCACTGACCTTGTGAAGCAACAGATGCCAGGCACAAGAGAATAATGATGTTATTACTGTGACTGTTATTGTTATTGTTGCTGTATTTTGATCCCAAACTTTAAACTACAGAAAAGCACCAGTTTTGCCACCAGCACAATCTTGTTTTATAACCGTCTTTACCAGAAAATCAAAAATACCACTGCCATGAAAAACCTACTAACTTAAATTGTCTATCTAAGCCAATGTCGTGCCAATTCCTCTGTTATATCCTAAACCATGTACCTTAAATCTAGCACAAGAAATGATATTGAAGTTTCTGTTCTGTTTTGGTTTTGTTATTTTTTTATTTATGATTTCTTTGTTTTAGAGATTGATGAGATTACTGAAGTTTATAAATATATAAATTGCCATTAAAAAGATGTTGAACTCTGATATATTTGGCTAATTTTATGTCATTCAATTATCTATAGTGTTTTAGGAAAACCCTGTTTTTAAAATAATTGGTATTAGCATGTCTTCGTCTTTCCTAGCCCCATCACTTCCTATCCACCTCCTCCTCCTAATCCAATCTCTTCTTCATTCTATCTATCCTTCTAAAATATTTCTCAATCTCAGAATTTATTACTTGTTGGTTACAGGTCAAGACTTTACTATTTTTGAAGAGCCTTAGTGAGTTTTTGTACTTTCTTATGTTCCTAATTTCAATTTCTAATTGAAAATAACTTTCTTTCCCAAAGTACATTCTCTCTCTCTCTCTCTCTCTCTCTCTCTCTCTCTCTCTCTCTGTTTGTGTGTGTGTGTGTATGTGTGTGTGTGTGTGTGTGTGTGTCTCACGTATGGCTTTGACCATTTTTTTTACCTTACTGATCTTTTGCTTATCTATTATAATTTCCTATTTTGTGCTGTCTTGGGTTTTGCTTTTGTATGCATGTCTCTCTGGGAAAATGTCTTTCCATGCATATTCTTTATCTTATTATTTTATATTAATGTCTTTTTAAAAATCTGACTGTTTTCTAAAGAGTGAGAGAAAGAAAGAATGAAATTGAATGGGTGAAGAAGTACAAAAATCTGTAAAGGGTTCAGGGATGTGAATCTAATCAGAATGTACTTTAGGAAAGAATATATATCTATTGGTATAGCAGAATGTCATTGGGAATCATTTTATTGCTAAGTTTCTTTAACAGAACAATAGTATTTGGTTTTGATATAGGCCTGTGGCCTTTCTAGTCTCAGGATTTTAGCTCCCCAGTGTCTGAATGAGTTCCCTCTCATGGACTAGGTCTTAAATCCAATTGGATAGTGGTTGGTTACTCCTTCAATATTTGTGCCATTACCACAGCAACATAACAATCAGACAGGTCATCATTCTAGATCATATGACTTATAGCTGGTTTCTCCCCTTGTAGTGTACAGAATACCATCTAGTACCATGAACAACAGTTGGTAGGGATGAAGGACCTAGTTAGGGACCAGCTCTACTTCTCCGTGTTCAATGAGACATGTAAATATTCCCTTTAGCAAGAGGCATGGGATGGGAAGGAGACAAGGGAGCAAAGGGAGAGGACAGAAAATCTAATACTTTATGTCCGTGTATGGAATTGACAAAGAATAAAATTATATAATTAGAAGTATAAAGTGGATATATGATAGTTATTAGTACATATGATGCTAAATAAACAACATAGACAGAGCTTCAGAATATTTTGCGTATAGTTAAATTATCAGAAAGCATTTGTTTGTGGAGAACAACCAATAGCCTGAGTTGTTTGGAAGTTTCCATGGGGCTTCTAGGTTAACCACTCAATTAGATGTAACTTATTCATGATACTAGAGGTTTCGATTATTGGCAAATATATTTAGTTTGGGTTTTGTTTTCCCCTCCCCCATTATTTGGTCACTCGAAAATTAGATTTCTTGGATGTATGTATATGTTTCAGGAAGCTTCTACTGCAATTTCAATTGTTTGCTATTTTCTTACACTAAAAACAACTATTGTATATTTTTTCGTAAGTGTTATTTGTTTCAAAGTATTCATTTTATTGCAGTTAATGATTTGGGGAGAGAGGAAGTCATTGTCTTTAGTGATACAGTCACTGTTGGATCACTCATGCTACAGCAGGTATCTTCATATGCAATTTCATGGGATTTGACCTGGTTAAGCTCTGCAGGCCCCAAAAGAAAAAAACTAAAAACAAAAGACAGAGAGGCAGGATGAATATTTCATGGGTTGGAGGAAGATGTGGTGTGGTGGTGTTGAATGAATAGAATAAAAATGGAATGCTGAATGTAACCAGAAGGTATTATATGCATCAATGAAATTAGAAAATAAGCTAATAAAATGTAAAAATAATGCAATCAATATTAAGTGCTCTGAAATGAACAGGAATGTATTCTGATAATTTTACTATAGTGAAAATATTCTAAAGCTCTATCTATGTTGTTTATTTACCATCATATATACTATGATGTATGATATATAACTATCATACATCCACTTTATATTTTTAATTATATAATTTTATTCTTTGTCAATGCAATACCATGTACATAAAGTATTAGATTTTCTGTCCTCTCCCCATGCTCCTTTATCTCCTTCCCATCCTTGTCAATCCCAGGTTTTCCCCCACCATTCCATTTCTTCTTTCTATTCTGTGGCCCATTTAGTTTAGTGAAGGCCATCTGCTTGAGAACTGGATGGAAACAATCAACTGCAGCATGGTGGGGTCACAAGGGGTTACACTATTGAAACCAATGACCTCCAATTTTCCTGAATCTATTGGAGGAAAATAGTTCAGTTTAAGAAGTGGAGGCCCTTGAGCCCTACTTCCAAAAATGCCTGAGTGTTGATGGAGGCATTCTTGTACAAACTCAGGAAGGGATGTAAAGCAGCTTTGAGTTTATGATAATAATGTTTGTCTTATCCAGACAATGGTGTTTCATAATCTTTCTTCTTGTCTTCCTTCTTTTTTATTTTCCCACCTCATTTCACAGTGTTTCCCGCACCTTAGAGGGAATGGTAAACATGAATTATATAGAGATGAGCACTCATCCTTTATTTACTTTTAATATTTTATACAGTTCTGAGTCTCCCTATTGACTATTATTCTCCTAAAAGAGAAGCTTCTTATTAAGGACGATTTAGCATTTGTCTGTGGCCATAAACATATATTTAGGAGGCATTTTGATGCTCTGTCAACTTTTCTAGACACCTGTATTCAGTACTCACCTGAGACCTATGCTATTCCTTGCAATGGATTTTTACCTGGTTTACAGTATGTCTTTGGTAGATCTCAAATACAATAATAGAGCACACAACACACCAGTAAGGCTTCTATTCCTTAAGTGGTCACATCTTGCCAGCTAATTGGTCTTGTAATCCAGAAAATTCACATTCAGAAAAGACTGTTGATAACACTTATCACCTAATGTCTCTCATAGAATAATACTCAGCGGGAATGAATATGCCAGTTTAATTCTGGCTTGATTTCTCTACACAACACAACTAAGTTTGACAGTGTCTTTAGCAACAGGGACTTATCATCTAGTCTGACGGACAACCAAGAGGAACGGCAAAGACGTGCATTGTTTGGGGACTTCCGGAACCTCTCTGACAAGTGCTACCGGAACCATCCCAAACCAGGCACTTGGATTTTTTAGTTCATGTCTAAAAAACAAACAAGCAAGTATAATGGAACTTGTTGGTAATGTTTTCAGCTTTTGCTGTTTCTCATTACAGTGTATCTAATAGTTTTATTGTCCTGGAAATAATATGTACATAGTAGCATTTGTATTTTCTTCATTTTCTATGTAGAATAGCTGGCTAGTGGCAAGTCATTTCAGAATTCCCATATTTTGACCTCTTTCTGTCATTCTCTAACCTTTTTTTTTAATTTGGAAGATATTAAACACACTAGTATCTCAGTTTTTATCTTGTCAATGGCAGAAGAAAATAACATTTTATGACATGGGGTAGCATTAAGAACTAAATGAATTAATCTCTCTAAAATAATTATTGATTTGTGTAAAGTGCAATAGACACAAAGCAATGTCAAGGTGGGAATATTTATGAAAATTGTTAACAATGTTCCCAATAACATGGATCTCCAGAATTGATTTCAGAAAATAGATTGTTGGACCTTGGTGGACAGATGCATTGGTGAGATGAAGTAAAAAAATAAAATAAAAGCATTCTAAAGTAAATAATAATGGATAGAATCATAGATGATGGCATAATTGGCTTTAACATTGACAATTAAGCCATGGAAATTCATTTTACAGCAGGGGCTATTAAAATACATTAAATTTATATTAACATGAAAATTCTTCTCATTTTGATAAAGTATCCAGAACAGTATAATAAGGAAATTTACGTAGTAGCAGCAAAATAAGAGCAAAAGGCATGAGTAAAGCCTTCACATATACAAAAGAGACATATTTTCTTCAAAATACATTTTGAAAACTACAACTTTTAACTGTCTCATTTTCATACTAAGGTGAATATGAGTTTAACTTACTACAATTTCTAAACAAAGATCATGGAGACACAAATGCTTTGCTAAATTACATGTTATGTGTGTCTCTGCATTAGCCTCACATTACTGCTTCTTTAATCAGATTAGTGTTCTCATGACGGCTGCCAATAAAAAAATGCTATAATTTAGCCAGCTGCAGCCACCTGTCTACACTGAAACTTGTCTGCAATGAGACTTGTTCTAAGTCTGCCACTATGTGTACCTGCTGCTTTCAAAACACTCGGAACAAGATTCTAATACAATGAGCAGTTATGTACATATTCTCTGGCTACTTAATTGTGATTTACGAGCTGGAGTAGGATATATTTGGAAAATTTCACAAATAGATTTGTGATTTATTTATTGACCTAAAATTTTGCTGTAGACTCAAACTCACCCCATTTCTAGACACTTTCACATCCCACATTTCTTCTCTATCTTCCCTCAACCCACTGCAATGTTGAAGACGATGCTTTCTAGGAAGTCTCATTACCTGTGTGCTTATTCATGTACCAAGAAGTTTATCTGCATTTTCTGATTTGATCCTGGCAATATCTTTATAGTATATTATTACTTCTGTGATATTTAGAAAAGAGAAACAGAAGAATAAGATGTGAAACGATTTTCTCAAGGTCAGAAATTCAGTGAGTTGGGAAATAGAGCTCTGAAACCAAAAATTCTTACTCTATAGTAGTTATGTTCTGAATACTATGTATTGTGTGGGAGGGGTGTAGTTTCCTAAATCAGGAGTTGTTGTCTATTGTACTTGTGTCCTGGATAACTCAGATCTACTTAGATTGCTGCTTCGTCAGAAAAGCTTGTTTTGCTCACTGCTTGGATAATGTTTCCTGAACATAACATTGAACAGAAGCTACTACAACTTTTTGTTACCTTATTAATATTTCTAGATTATTAAGGGAGGGAGAGGAAGCTAGGGCAGTCTCTAAAATTTCTCTGTGTTAAAAAAATTGGTTTTGGCATCATACTTTCTACATTGTTAAGATCAGAAGCTTAATGCCAGGCATGGGTTGTGATGGTGAAATTTTGTATTTTCTATAGATTTTCTTTTTCTTTCTTCAATTTTGCTAGAAATTAAACCACGGTAAACATTTATTCTAGGAAAATACTCATCTCCTGAACTCTAAAAATATATACCGTTAAAGGACCACATATGGTGTGTGTGTGTGTGTGTGTGTGTGTGTGTGTGCGTGCACATAATATTTTAGATGCTGTTGTATAATTATTTGAATAATTATCTACTTAATAATTTGTATGATTCGCTTCCTTCTTTATTTCATCTTTCTTTTCTTCCTTTCTCTCATTAGGGATGCAGACACATTGTCTAACTGATAACTCATATGCTTAGTTTTATGGTAGCAAGGCATAAAGTATTATTTGAAGTATAACTGCTCTCTTAATCTTTCTTCTTTAGACATTAATTGAGTATAGCTCTACAGAAAATTTTGTAACAGTGATCGATGAAATATTCTAGAGCCTCTCACTCAATATTCTACCATACCACAAAGTATGCAAGAAAATTTGTTTACATGTGAAAAAGATAAGTTTGCCTCACTGTGTTAGAAGTCTCATCCCATGACTGGATGGACAGAAGTATGGCCTCTGTTGGCATCCCATGTGGAGAATACAGTAAAGGAAACCATTCTCATCATCCAGGCAGCAGAGAGGATGTGGAAGTGGCCTGGGCCCACAAGACTTTTCATAGTTGTGGCCCCGGTTACCCAAGGGTCTCCTCACAGACCTCACTTTTTAAGAGTTCTACCATCCCCCGTTAACGTTAGTAAGCAACCATATGATATTTTCACATATTCACTACTTACATTTCACTTCACAGTATCTTCTATCATTATTGGTTGTAACTATTACCCATGATTATTTGCTGAAATAGGTTTTCATGAACTACACACTCTGAATTTCTGATTCAATTCACAGAAGCAAGGGAGTAAAAATCTGCCAAGTCCAGGCATAGTCACAGACCATATGCAGACACACACCCACAAACAGACACAGACAAAGTATTCTTTAATCCTTTGGGGCTCATCTGAGTGGTGCAATCTGCTTGATGATCACTTGGGTACTAGTCCTAAATCTGCTTTTATATATTAATTCTAGTTGCAAACTTACTGTCATTCCACATGAATGTGTCTATTAAGTGTTTCCTCTGCAGGCCATCAAGGTCTAATTCAGTTCAGAGTCAGAGCATCTATGTTACTAAACTATTGAGTCATTCATCTCATTGGCCTGCATTCTATGAACTTATTTGCATGAAGATACATATTTCATTTGTGACTGATACAGGTAGAATATTTGTTTATAATTTCACGCTGAAATGTCATTCCCTTTTGTTAATAGTTCACAGAAACATAGTATTTCGAGTGCTCTGGGTGGTCTGCTACCATCTTTTTAATATGTTGTGACAATGTGGTGTAATAGTGAGTGAGCTCATAAATGTAAAATCATGATTGTATCAAGCATACACAGAAGTCCTTTGTGAGATTATGAGTACTGTTTATTTAGAATGCAAAAACATTTGTTGAGACAGAGTTTCTCTGTGTAGTAGTCCTGGCTGTACTGGACCTCACATTGTAGACAAGGCTGGACTTGAACTCACAGAGATCTGCCAGCCTCTACCTAAGAGTGCTAGGATTAAAGGCAAGTGCCATCAGCACCCTACAAAAACATTTTTTTTGCCAACTATTTTTAAAACATTTTATTTTGGTGTTTCTTCTAAATTTATCATTTTTGTATTTTAATATCAACTAATTATTAAGCACTTTTTGGTTTCATTTTACACTATTGAGTATACAGTCTTATATATTCTCCTGAATACTGTATAAAAAAGTAGTCAAGGACATATTTAAACATGAGAGTATTTTAATTTCCTGTGGAAGAATTGAAAAAAAAACCTAATATGATTATGCATTGAGGGGCTGGATAAATGAGTCAGCAATTGATTATGTGTTGTTCTTGCAGAGGACCCAGCTTTAGTTCACAGCACACATATACTGACTCATAACCTTCTGTAATTCCTGTTCCTAGGGATTCTACATCCTTTACTGACCTCTGAAAGCGAGCAGGCATGTACATGGTGCACAGATATATGCATACAAAAATAATGCATGTAAAATAAACCAAAATATGAAAACAAAAATTATGTATTGAACTCAGTAACAATTGCATCAAGTCTGTTGTCTGTTAGAGAAAGGATTGACCAGTTTGTTAACTCCATATACTATCTTCTCTCCTTTACCTTGTTTGGAGAGATCTATCTTGCTGCTGACCTCTATATTGAATTATTTGTTAACAACAAAAATGTCGTAAAAGCTGTATCATAAGATTGTTTGGCTATTGGAATATTTTCAATTATTTTGATATCATAGATCGTGTTAGTAATTGTCAGTCCTTTAGAACATTGTTGGAGTACAGTTTAGGTAGCTTCTCTGGTTTGAAGTTTGATTTAAAAATAGCAACAATTTTACAAGAACAAGAAACTTACTTCAAAGACAGAAGTGATAATATATGTCTTTAATACTCTCGCTTTGGAGTCAGTGGCAGACAAATAAGTTCAAGGGGAGCATGGTCTGCATAGTGAGATCCTGTCTCAAAAGAAAAAAAGGTTTTATAGTTGTTTTATTTTTAGCCTATAGATGTGAAATGATTTCTATTAAACATAATATGCTTCCAGTCTTAGCTAGTTTTTTTTAAATTACTTTTGCTTCATTAGTAAGAAAAGAAACGAAAGTTAATTGAATTTTGGCATCTAGTATATCTGTACATATGACCCATACTGTAAAGTAATGATTAAATTATTAGTCAAACAATGCCTTCATTTTAGACTTGTAGAATCAATTATATACGAACAGTATTTTTCCAACTATGAATTTTCTTTACTTAATTATATTTCATAGCTAATGTTTATTTTTTTTCTGAAATTGTGATGACATTTGAAGAGAAATATACTCTGAGTCATGTGTCTTTAGGTTTATGTTTTTCCCATCAATGTTGCATTCAGACTAACCTGTCTGTATTTGCAGGTGTCCATGAGTATTTGGGTTGTTAACACAATTGAAAATTGAATATCTATGTCTCAGAAAGCATACTTTTTTTATTAAGAAATTTTTCATTCATTTTGCATACTAATCATATATCCCCCTCTTCCGTACTCCTGACCCTCCAGCCTACCCCTCCAACTCATCCCGTTATTCCCTCCTACAAGAATGTAAGGTCTCCCACGGGGAGTCAGCAGAACCTGGTATATTCAGTAGAGGCCCGTCCAAGCCTCTCCCCCTTCCTCAAGGCTGTTTGAGGTGTCCCATCATAGGTAGTGGGCTCCAAAAAGCCAGCTCATGCATGAAGAATGGTTCCTACTGCCAGGGGGCTCCTTAAGCAGATCAAGCTACACAACTGTCTTGCTTATGCAGAGGGCCTAGTCCAGTCCTGTGGAGGGTCCACTGCTGTTGGTCTAAATTGCAGGAGTTCCCACTAGTTTGGTTCAGTTGTCTCTGTAGATTTCCCTATCATGAACTTGATGCTCCTTGCTAATAGAATCCCTCTTCTCTCTCTTCAACCGTACTCCTGGTGCTTGGCCTGGTGTTTGACTGTGGATCTCTGTATCTGCTTCCATCAGTTACTGAAGAAAGGCTCTATGATGACAGTTAGGGTATTCACTGATCTGATTACTGGGGTAAGCCAGTTCGGGTGCCCTCTTCACTATTGCTAGTAGTCTAAGCTGGGGTCATCCTTGTGGATTCCTGGGAACTTCCCTAACACCCGGTTTCTCCCTCTCCCCATGATGCCTCCCTCTATCATGGTATCTCCAGAAAGCATACTTTAAAAGAGTAAATTTATAAGTCTTTAAAATTATAATTGGCAGATTAATGGTGAAGGGTTTTTGGATGCTTTGTTTTCAACCATATATAGACAAATGATGCTTATGCTAATCTAAAAAAATTAAGTGAATTAATTTCCTTTCCTAAAATGATGCTAACATCGATTCCCTTCAGAAAGAAGGAAGACATGGTCAGTGTGATTTATTTACTTTTCCTTTTGTCTGTTGAAGACTAAACATGTTAGTGCTTCATCCCTTAAACTGTGATATCACACATGTGATATAATTTATAAGATCCTTTTTAGGTAGCCTTACTTTCTGTTTTGCGTTATAAGGGTCTGTCATCATTTCCAATCTACCATCATTCATACTCTTACTGAAAACAAATCATCACTTTGTGTCAATGCACTACCTTAAAATCAAGAGAAAAACATTATCTCCTTTTTTTGTGTACTCAGTTGTGGAAGAAAAACAAGCGTTCTACTATACTTAGGAAGTACTTTATCAACTTCTCCATGAAAGTCCTGAACTCAAAATAATGCAGACTTCTATAATGACTAACCAAGACTACTTTAAAAATAAATGGTATACATCTTGTCTGATATTTGCATCAAATTTGCAAATAGATGATAGTTTAGCAGCAATCTGCTCTTCTTTGATTTACTTGCTTTTGTTTTACAAAGTGAGTAGTATTTTTCATATCTAATCAGAATTTACCTTGATTGTGTATATTGTTTAAAATTACTTTAAAGATGTTGATAACAATGGTGGTGATTAAAGGAATAATAATGTATCACTATGTGTCAAGCTCTGAGATTTCTGGAGATACCACAAGTAAATCTTGTAGCAAATTTTCTAAACTCTTTCTTGTGAAGTTATAAATAGGCACAGAACATGTCTGCTGATACTGAATCTGGTTCTCTTTTCAAGGAGCTCCTCCAGGGTTCTTCTGTGACTCTTGACAAGTTCTTCCAGTGTTTATTTTCAGAAACTAAATCCATGTCAATATTTCCTGATTCAAATATAGTCTTAAGTTTAAATCTCTAGCAAGAAAGTTTGGCTTTTCACCCTTCTCGCCCCCCTCCTTCTCTCCCTCCCTCCCTCCCCACCCCTTTTTTTTGTCCCCTTTGTACATTCACAATGCTACTAATGATGACACCATTTTTTATTGTAACACACTGATCTCTACTTTTGCCTTTATTTCTGCTTTTATGTACCCTTGTGAGTTCATTGGCTTCACGTATATTCTTTCCATTTCCTAATAAGCAACCTATTTCCTTTTGTATCAGTTCTACTTTTTATGCAATGTAACATACAACTTCTCTGAGGTAGGACATGGCATCCTGGGGCCCATAATACGCATATTCACTGACTTATTTGACTCTGTATTCTCTTAAGTATCTGATGATCAGCAGCTGGTCTATTTTAGGAAAGACTTTAGATAAGTGAGTTTTCTTCTTTGTGGTCTTTCAAGCCACACTGGGCTGGCCCATGAGTGCCCCTTGTTAGAATCAGGTCTGTTCTCATATTAATTGCTTTCTAGTGGCAGAAGCAAGTCAAAAGACTGATCATTGTGAAATTTGGAAGAATCAAGGTACTCTGTCCCAGTGAGATGAACATGAAAAAAACATATTGTCAGGTAATGTTTGGAATTTCCATATTATCAGAATAGCCTAGTCATTTTGCATCTAAGTGCAGCTATAACTGAATGCTTTACCACCTGTCCCATTGTCAACAACTTGATCAAAACAACCATTATTTCATAATGAGAATGATCTAATAAATGATCTCCTAGTTAATCTCCCTAATTTCCCTTTTAGATTACTGAAATTTATTTTCAGCGCCAAAGAGATTACAAAATATATCACAGGACATTACTTCCACATTCAGTTGTCTCCAATGACTCATACAGGACTTGAACATTCTTCTCATAGTAGATTCAGCTTTCAGCTATTGAGTTGCAAGATGCCCTTGAGGCTCACTATTTACCTTACTTTTCAGAAGTGTGCCAGTCTCAGGATATTCATGCTTGCTTTTTTCTCTATTTAGATCTGGTTTCCCTCAACTATCCATATATATCACTAGCTCGGCATCATTTTATTCAAATTTACTTTCTGAATTGTTTCCTAAACACCATTAGTATGTACCTATATATTAGCATCTCTTTCACCTTTCCTTGGTTTTCAAATATTGCTTGTTCTTTCATGAATTACTATTGTGACACACTGACATCATGGGACACATGCACCTATGCCCTGTCACTCAGTTTCTGTAACATTACCTCCTACTTGGTTGTTACTACCCAGAAAGTTAGCATGGCTTCCTTAAGGAAGCTGTGTTGAGTCATAGACTCTGAGACAGGAGCTTCAGTAGATTTTTTTATTTTTATTTTTACTTCATTGTTTGTATATGTTTCAAATTTTGCTCATTTGAAAATGTTATAACTTTATCTTATCACCCTTGCTATGCTATTAGCTTCTTTAGGAGATTATACATATGTTATTAATGACTGAGTCCTCAGTGGTTAATTAGGTTATTATGTAATAGTGTGCTATTTGCCTTTTGCCATCATAGTTGTAAATTATCACATGAAACAGAGTGAAAGAGGGCCGAGTGAATTGTGTGCAAGGTTTCAGAAGATACTTTGCCTTACTGTGGGGAAGGAATGGGGAAATGACTTGTCCGTCAGTGTGTGCTGCCTAGGATCCTCACACAGTGACGATTCTAGGGAACAGAGACATGATAGAAGCCAATTTGTGCTCTTGCTCTTCAGGGCAACTTTCAGTTACACAACTCTGCCACCCAAGCCATTCTTCTTAAGGATCCATCACCTACCAAAGTAGTCCAAACAGCTGGGGACTAACTGTTCAGACACATGTGACTGCAGGGACACTTCACAGTCAAGCCACAATGAATAGGTAGTCAGTAATTCATTAAAATTGTAGTGGTTTCAAATTCATGAAAAAGACAGTATGTAATTCAATCAGGAAATTCTAAAATGGTATTAGCTCATTAATTGAAAACTTATGACTCTTAATGCTGATATTAATTCTTCCTAACTCTTAATTCATCTAAATGAAACTGTGTTTTCTAGGTAGAATTATCCTAATTTTCTCTACGTTTCACTTTGCTTATAACTTCTACATTTAAAGTGATTTTGTTTAATTTCCTCTTAAAATGCATGGGATGTCTTTCATCAAGTGTACTTTGTTCAACCTTACTATTAAATTAATTCTGAGTTTTTGCATAAAAATCAATTTTAGGTATGACTATCAGGCTTCTGCTTTTTTGCTTCTTTGTAAAACTGTGCAAGTGATTATCTTTTTAGGTTAGGTTAATTGAGTGCCTTAAAATAAAAGTGGCCAAATAGCCTTTGTATTATGGCATCAGTACCTTGAGGCAGATTTAATATGCCTTCCTCTTCTTTTCCTTTCTTAATTTCTTGCCATGCCACTCATTTTAAATTGGTTCTGAATAAGAAAATTATATGGAAAAATAATCTACGTATGGAAAGGATAATTAGCTTTGAAATTTACTATGTGAAACAAATAAAGTCCAGTCCCATCCATGTACATCTTAAGAACATGTGTGTGTGTGTGTGTGTGTGTGTGTGTGTGTGTGTGTGTGTGTAAAATTTTACTTTATTATATTCTTGGAGATCTTTCAAATATTCTGTGGCTCAGCTAATTTTAAGGATTTTTAAAAAATTCTTTGGGAACTTTTCATCTATATTTTTCAATATATTATTTATATTTTGAAGAATTCCACACATACATATGATGGGTTATGATCATATTTACCTTGTAATTCCTCCTACTAATTTCCATGGATCTACACACTCCCCAAGTTAATGTCTTCTTTGTTATTATTTGTATTGATTTATTTATAACACACTGAGCCCAAATTGTGCTACCCATCTATTCACGGCTGTAAAGCCATCTGCTAGATCCATGAGCCTACAAGGAGACACATCCCTAAAGAAAACTGAACTTCTCTTGCAAGTTATAAGCTCTCATTTAGTCCTCATCTGTGCATGGGTACCAGTGAGCCTACTTTCTGAAATGATGACTGACTTGATCTAAACTCTCACTCTTAAGATCCTTCTGCTCTTTATTCCAAGGTGGTCCCTGAGACTTGGTGAAGGACTTTTATATTGATATCCTATTTGTGACTGAGCACTCTATAATCACTTATGTTGAAATTTTGAGCATATATGAGTTTCTGCTTTAAACCCATCCATTGCAAAGGAGCCTTCCATGACAAGGTCTGCAATTCTCATCTAAGGGCAGAGAGATACTTGTGAATGATGACTATCTTGTGCTGAGTTTGAGGTTCATTGAATAACACTAATCAATTATTCTTATATATACAATATCCTCAACTATTATCTTGGCTGAGCTCCCTTCTTTGTGCCTGTCATTTTAACTCCTGAGCATCTACATGAAACCCTAAGGTTGTCGGTGTGGTGGGTTGAAGCAGCCGCTGTACTTTCCTTGTCCAAATGCATGGCTGCCCAAGCTTTAATGGATGGAAAACCTAGATAATTCAACTTCTTAGTTCTCACTTGTAGTAACTTGAAATGCGGACAGAAGAATGAAGAAAATAGATAAGAAAATAGAGATAACAATGTTAATTATAAAACCTGGGTGGCTGGAACAGCACAGTTGACAATGCAATTCTTTGAACTTTCTGTGTTAGATATTTTCAAAGAAAATGTTGGAGATTGTGGATTGTGCTTACGATAAATTAGCGATCAATGATTTAGTGCACAACCCGGGGAAAGGTGCATACATTTTCAAGGAGATGATTTGATAAGTGACATTGGTTCTTTGGGTTCTCAACTTTGTTCACATTTGTATTTTTGTTTGCTACTATGAGTCAAATAAATGATATCAAGTTTAAAAAAAAGTTACAGTATAGTTTAAAACCATATCCATTTAGCAAATTAGTAATTAGTAGGATCAGCCCTGGGGTCTATGTGCTCCCCAAACATAGGTTCTTGTCCAGATCTGCAGTATTAGACATGAAATTATTCCTATAGAGCAGTGGTTCTCAACCTGTGGGTGCTGAGCCTTTGGGGGGTCACATATCAGTTATCCTGTGTATCGGATATTTACATTATTATTCATAACAGTACAAAAAACTACAGTTATGAAGCAGCAATGAAATAATTTTGTGGTTGGGGTCACCCCAGTATTAGGAACTGTGCTGGGTCGCACCTCTAGGAAGGTTGAGAACCACTACTGTAGAGCATCCTTTAAACCAAATGAAGAGCAACTAGTTATCCCTTGTAAGATTGGTGCAACAGTTATGCCCATGGACATGATCTTTTCAGGTTAGCCGTTACTGTAGTTCACACAGTTCACTTCTAGGTTATAGTGTTGGTAAATGATTGCTTTTCCCTGTCTTGGTACGTAATGTGAAAGTAGCCAGCAGGGAGGAAAGTCTTGTATATTTATGATGTAATGAAATCAAATAGAAAAACAAATAAACGATTTAGATTTAAAGGTTGAAAAATGTATAGAAAGGATTAAAAATTAAAATCGGGACACATTTTAAGTAATTTGTTAAGTTTCTTATATATGCATTGAATAGTTTTGATGATAGCATTTCTTAATGTTTTTTTCTCTACTTCAGAATCTATGACAGGTAAAAAATATTATGTCCCAATGTTCTCTACTTTTTGGTAAGAAGAATATGTTTGTGAAAAATAAATGCAAGAGAAAAAAGTTTTATAAACATTTCCATATGATTTGCCTCATATGTAATATGAATGGATATATTTACATAAGGCTGGCGGAAACTGCAGTATTTTTCAAAGACTATGCTGTGATAAGAGCCCATGCTACAGTATTGGTGCTTCTGCGTTCTTGTGTGTTTGTGTTCCTGTGGTGGTGGGGTATATACATACAGAAATCAGAGGTTAACATATCTGTATTCCTTTATCACTGTCTGCCTGTTTTTTTTTTTTTTTGATACATAGTCTCTCACAGAACCTGAAAGTGGTGAATTCACCTAGGCAGCCATCAAGCTCCTCTGATCCTCCTGTATCTGCCTCCTCCGTACTGAGATTACTGTCAGACAATTGACTCCATGTTTTTATGTTTCTGTGAATCTAAACTCAAGTCCCATGCTTGTACACCTGAGTCACATCTTCTGATCCCCGATTGAACAATTTCACATATATTTCTTCCATCTTTGAATCTGTACAGATTTTGAGTTTGATTTGATTCATAAAATGGTACAGAAAAGATGTATAAATCTTTCGTGAAAGCCACTAAGGGTCCAAAGATTCTTCTCACATCTTCTTGGAGCTGAGAGCTCCAGGCGCTAAAAAGCCTGGTGTCTACTCCATGAGCACCAGATGGCACCACGAGAGGAAATCCATGCCACCAGTATTTCATAGCTCCGGGCAGAATCGAATGGGTTTCATTTTTTTTTTGGGGGGGGATATCAGGGCTGGGCTATTCTTTTTTATCTAAAGATTGCAATCCTATCTGTGAACCCATAATGGTCAGCATAAAAGCCTCCCAGGCAATACTAAGAAGAAATGGTAAAGCAAAGTTATTCTAGGTCACCAATTTGGAGACTACCATTTAAACACTCAACATTGTTGTATGCTTTTATGTATCAATGCTCTGAACATTGCATTAATTTTATAATTCCGTCTATTTAGTTAAAATTACACGCAGAGCTTTTGAAATATTGTCTTATTAATTCCTTGATAGTTTTATAAAATATACTTGATCATATTCATCCCTCTCATCAACACCTCCAGTCTTACACATCCAAATTTTTGCTCTTTCTACCTTTCCCTTTTTTTTTAGCCTGTTGACTCTATTTGTGTTGGCTAGCTACTCTTAGGTGAGTGGTCTGTGCTGGAGTGTGGTGGATATACCAGGGATCACACCAGTAAACAAAAGGGGCTCCCCCTCTCCCAACAAATGCTGCAGCTCCTCAGCTGTGGTTAAAGCACTTATTACCTTCCTCCCCTCCTCCAAGCTTGGACTTGGACTAAAGCTTTCCTAGGTCTTGCCCATACTGAAACAATACCTGTGAGTTCCTATATGCAATACCCTTTTGGTTCATAAAAAGAAGTTTCCTTGAAGTCATCTTCCTCTGAAGCACCTTTGATGCTCTCGATAGTTCTCTTTCCTTGACCTGGAGATCCCTGGATCTTGAGGGGAGCAGTGAGACGTGGACATTCAGGAGGAATGCTCTGAAGTCTCTTAGTCACTACACCTTTGCCAATTATGGTTCTTTCTGCTAATTGCTATCTTCTGCAAAAGCAGTGTCTCTGGTAAGGCATAAGAGATGCTTTGATCTATAAGTATACCAATAAGTCATTAGCAGTCATTTTAATGCTAATCTTTTTAGCATAATCATCACGGTAGATTTCCCTCCAAATCTTATTGTTTATATAGCCACAGGTTCTTGGATTTGTTAACACTGCTAGCTATGAGGTCCTTTTTGAGTAGTGAGACTCAAATCCAGTCCGAAAGTGGTTGTTCATTTCTATAGTATTGATGCTACTATTACCACAGGGAGTAAATTCTTCCGGGAGAGTTGTTTTTATAGCTCACAGAGTCAGGACCAAGTGAGATTGATGATTAGTTCTCTTCTGTGGTAGTGTGATAGAAAATTCCAGCACTATGAAATATCCAGTAGAGATGAAGCTTTCAAGATGACACCTATTTCATTTCTCCATGTTTGTGACTCAAGCAATGACTTTGAGTCATGCATGACATGGCAATTATAATCTCAGCACTGGGAAGGCTGAGAGTAGAGGATTGTATGCTTGAGTCCAGCCTAGTAACATGGGAAGACATTTTATCAAAAACTAAATAACCACATCAATAAAAAATAGACATTATAGAGAGATGATAAATAAATATAATTAATTAAAATAATATATAACTAGCATTTAGATAACTCAGAATTTGAACTGAGGCATTTTTGCTTGAGCTGTATCATATTAACTACCAGAACTATACTTATATTCTAAAGGGAAGTGTAGAAAAAACAATGATCTTCTTGCTTGTCTATGAATATGTATGTATGCACTTACCTACTGTCTACCTGTCTTTCAGTCTGTCTGCTTCCTCTCACATGTGTCTGCATTTGATCTCTTCCACAATAAACATGTGACATGTTCTGCTTGATCAAGTGCACAATTATTCAACATCAGCTTCATCCTGTCACTGTATCTGTACACCTTACTTGAGCTAATTTGATGGTATTTTCTCTTTTCAATTATTCTTATTTTGTTTCTTTTTACAATTGGCCCACACTAATGTCAACATTTTAAAGACTGAACTGGCAGGCTGAAGGAATTGTGTCTCATTTTTGTGGCTTCCCCTGGAGTGTTACTATACTCACAAAGTGCATCTTTCTGTGCCCGCGGTTTGAAGGTTTGTATACCTTTAATTAAAGTCATGGCAGTGCTTTAAAGCTTAGAAACTTGGGTTCACAGTGTTTTATTTTTCTGTCTTTACTTACCTGCTCTTTGGCAATATGGTTCCCAGAAGTTTTGTGGGAGGTAATTAGTACACAAACAAATAAACAGTGCTTTTAAAAATAACAGAGGACGTACTGGAGACATGACTTTTATCTGTTTTATGTTCAGTAAACAGGCTTTTCAAAATCTTGGAAGGCCCCTAAAAGACCTGTAAACATATATTGCAATTTGCAGTAATAAATTTGCTATGCTTCGATAATATAGTGGCATACCTATGAGTAAACACAGGCAGGAAGGACAGCTGAATTATATAGATAAATAGAAATGCAATATTAAATCACGAATGGTGGAGCTATCTATTCCCACTTCAACTCTCGTCACAAGCAATCCTGCTTTTAGACATGCACGTGTGACTCCCAGGGCACCTCTCATGCCGAATGTTGGCTAGTTATTAGCCAAGGTGAAAAAATAACCACAATTTTACACTTCAGGGATATGGTACCTCACTAAGGAACTGTTTGTAACTTAAAGGGGAACACAGTGACCATGTAAATATCCATGTTTGTTGCATTTATTTCCAGTGCTTGTGGGTGTCTTGTCTATAACACTATTGGCAAATTTGTGAGTTTTATGAAGTGGCTCATTAGGAAATCCAAAAGGAAAAAAAAATCACAAATATAATTCCTGTAGTAAAATTTAACATCATGCAGCCTAATCCTTTTTCACCTCAAATACACACAAATGAGCATGAATGCACTTTCACATGAGTGTACACAGATAAGTACATTGAATTTCCTTTGTCATTCTTACATGTAATGAAAGAAAACATGTATTCAGTTTAGCTAAAACTGTCAAGTAACTACAAATGTTTGTAAGGAGTATTATGAACAGAGGTTCCTCATTTTTGTCTATCACTCTGAATATGAATACATTATATAATATTGTATTAAAAATACCTGCCAATAATATGAAATATTTAATAATTTATATTCAGTTCTCTGGTTCTTATGTATTTCACATTCATTTAAATCTAGGTAGATTGAGACACAGAAAAACAAAAATAATTCTTCGATAGTATAGTTTTGGTAAATTTGAAAGTACCTGGTAACTTCTAGATAGTCAAATTCAGACTTATAAATAGAAATTTAGTATAAAGATTTATTTGATATTGCATAGTAATAAAATTCTGCATAGCTTGACACATTTAGTTATTTCTATACTTAGTATTCCTAAATACAGTTTTGTAAGAAGAATATATATTTACAAATATATAATTTTAAAGTAAAATTTGGTGATTTACTTTTAAAGCAGCATTACAGAAATTAACTGTAAATAAAGGTCAAAGATACATTATGATGAGATTCACGGACAATTTTGTGTAAGTCACAGATTATTTTGAGACATGGCTTGAATGTGCTTATCAATGTAAGACATTAGCTCTGTCTACTCAACCTTCTCCCAGACTTTTGTTTATTATGATAGCCAAGTGCTCTTTGCAAGACTGTGACTAAGCATTTTAGAATCAACAAATCTGTCATTTCTCCATTTATTTTTCCTTTACTTTGTTGCGATTGAAATATAGTCTGTCTTAGATTTTATTTATAAGACATTGAGTCTCTGGTATTTATTTTGTCAACATTTAGAAGGATTAATAAAGATTTGTTTTTCAATCTGAAAAGAAGAGAAACTGAAAATACAGAGCCCTACATGTATGTTTATGAGTTTGTTCCATATTTGTAAGATCATGCAAAATAGCCTTCATTAGCACCATGAATCCAGGTATACTGTATTCATTCCTGTTATTGATAAGATTAGGAGTCTGAGATTTGAAGATAAGTATTCTATAATCAAATCTGTTTAAAATTATAGGAAGTGTAAGGACCCCAACCTGATATCTATATTAGAAATGGTATCCTAATGTCCAGCCAGTAGTTAATATTTTCAAGGTAAAACTGACAAACAGGTCATAGAGAAAAATTAATAAGACATATGACAATTCTTAAAGAACTGTGCCTTGTGCATTTTATACCACAGTATATGCCCATACTAGGTGACTCACAATTATCTTGACTCCAGCTCCAAGACATCTGAAGCTTCTGAGAGGTGTGGCACTCCACTGAGAAAAACATATTGAGTCTCCTTGCACAACACAAAAGCCATGAAACTTTGTGTACAGTTAAGTGACCCCTTTCCCCATCCATTTTTTTTTATTGGAGAAATGAATGTGCCAGATTTGTTTTTGGATTGAAAAAAAGTATAGTAGCTTATTGAAATGTTCATTTTTCTCTTCTCCAATAATAATTTTATAGTATTTGAAAGGTTAGCTTAGGTCAGTGTTTCTGTCTGTCCTTTTACTGGCTGTGCTGAATTTTATTACACTCTGATGAAACAATAACATTTATAATGCATGTGATATTTACTGCTGCGATGAGACAGTAAATGAACTCCTGGGGTTATACATTTTCAGGTACTGAGCAATTTAATCAGCTAGGAAAGGAAGAAAGTAATGACTTCATGTATATCAACATGCTTCCTGGACTTGAAAGGAAAATAAAATATTTACACATTAATAATCAATTTTAGGAATATGGATAGGTGACATATTACAGATCAACTCATAACAGTATGTGTGCATGTTTTCATATGGTTTTTCCTCTCATGGTTGTTATACTTAGATTGAATCATTCTGACTAAAGTAATATTTTTATGTACCTTTTATGTTGATTAAAAAATTAATTAAACCTTTCTAAGTCCATTAATTAATTGGCTACCTTCAAGCTTTCTTATCATAAATTAAGCAGCAAATGATATTCATTAGCATGTGAAAATCATGTGACACACTAATCACATTAACATTTTTATCGGCAATTCTAAATAAAATTCATACCTTCATTGGTATGGTCTTTGGCAAAATGCACAATATAGAACAATTTCCATGTCATACTTAGAAATATGTACTAGTGGACTGGGAAGATGGCTCAGTCCATAAAAAGGTCTTGTCACATAAACACAAGGAACTAAGTTCAATACTCAGAACCCAAACAAAATACACCAGACTTCAGGAAACCCGCTCTCTCTCTCTCTCTCTCTCTCTCTCTCTCTCTGTGTATGTGTATGTTCATTTTTATTTAATATTTATTCATTTTACATACCAACCACAGATTCCCCCTTCCCCCTGTGTCATCCTCGACCCAACCCCATCCCCTTCTCCAAAAGAATAAGACCTCTCATGGGGAGTCAGAAAAGCCTGGTACATTCAACTGAGGCAGGGCCCAGCCTCTCCCCACTGCATCAAGGCTGTGCAAGGTATCCCACCATAGGTAATAGACTCCAGAAAGCCAGCTCATGCACCAGGGACAGATCCTGATTCTACTTCCAGGCACCCCTCAGATGGATCAAGCTACACAACTGTCTCCTGTATGCAGAGGGCCTAGTCAGGTCCCTTGTAGGTTCTACAGCTGTCGGTCTAAAGTTTGTGAGTTTCTCTGAGCTTGGTTCAGTTGTCTCTGTAGATTTCCCCATCACGACTTAATGGCCCCCTTGCTCATTTAATCCCTCTTTTCTCTCTTCAACTGGAACCCCCCTCCCCACTCTCGGCCTGGTGCTTGGCTGTAGATATCTGTATCTGCTTCCATCAGTTGCTGGATGAAGGCTCTATGATGACAGTTAAGGTGTTCACCAATCTGATTACCAGGGTAAGCCAGTACAGGCACCTTCTCCTCTATTGCTAGGAGTATAAGCTGGGGTCATCCTTGGGGATTCCTAGGAATTTTCCTTGCACCAGGTTGCTCCCTTACCCCATAATGTCTCTCTCTATCAAGATATTCTTTCATTGCTCTCCCACTCCATCTCTCACCCAACCCAAGTTCAAAGGAAGGAAACATACAGATCTTGTTGGCTGGCCAGCAGCTAGCCCAACCTATTCACTGGAGACCCAAGGTCTAGTTGCATAAAACAAGATATGAGGCATGTGATGGTGACATTCTTTAAGTCCAGAATATAGGAAACATAGACAAGCAAATATCTATGAGCTTCAAATAGGCTGATATTCATAGAAAGTTCTAAGTTATCCAGCCAGGGCTACAATATAATTAGACCTGGTCTCAAACAAAAGAAAACACAAAAACAAACAACAAAATATCAAAACCAGAAAGGAATTCACATTTGAGGAAAGGATTCCCAGTTGTTCTTTGTCATCTGAATGAACCTTGTCTATATAGAGATACAAATGCACTAAGAAATAATATTTCAAGTGATATTTTCTTCTGCAATATTATTCACCTAGTAGGAAGGACAAGAAAACATAAGAATAGAATAAAGAATGGTTCAGAAATAAACCAGAGAAAGTCATGCTGAGAAAAGCTGAGGTGATCAAGAAGGGCCTCTGGTAGAGTTTCCTTTTGCTGACTTCTGAGAGGCTGCCATTGTCTTCTTCTTAAACTATTCTGTCAAGTCACTGTTAGAATTTACCTGGATTACCTCCATGTCAAGTAAATTTGCATAGGAGTTTTTCATACTGATTTAACCTTCT
Source organism: Peromyscus nudipes (assembly GCA_902168325.1). Lineage (NCBI taxonomy): Eukaryota > Metazoa > Chordata > Mammalia > Rodentia > Cricetidae > Peromyscus > Peromyscus nudipes. Next base: position 15,705 of record CABHPH010161717.1, on the reverse strand, counting down.
CTCTTACACAAATGTTTATGCTCACCACTTTCCTCTTGGAAGCCTCTATTGGCCAGTAGTATGTAAAGAATAAAATCCTTGTCCATGATTCTGAAACTGATCTTTACTTAAAATTATAGGCAAAACATGTTTTTTTCTTTTTTATTGAAATTAGATTATTTTCTTATACAATACACACTGATCACAGTTTCCCCTCCCTCTACTCACCCCAGCTCCATTCCCACCTCCTCTGTCCTCCAGATACATCCTCCCTCCTTTTCCCTTCAGAAAAAGAGCAGGCCTCTAAGAGACAACAACCAAATACGACAAAAGAAGATACAAGAAAATGAGGCAAGGGCTCTCATATCAAAACTGGACAAGGCAACCTTTTCAAATTGACATCATATAGATAGAAAAATATAGATATGTATTTAGGGAATGTGTTAAGGAATCAGTTTGTTAAGAAGTCTTTAGTTCTTTTATTCTGCACTTTTAATAATCTCCATAAGCCCTTGTAATATAAAGATCTTGACTTTTGTATTCAGAATATTTTTGTTTAAACTCAGAAACAAGAACACAAAGATTTTCTAAAATGTTTAGTGTTTTGTTTGTTATGAGAAGTTTCTGGTTGCTCTAGTAGACTTCTGGTAGATGCTGACTAATTGTCAATATTTGTGAGGAATGTTCTCTAGAACTCTAGAAAAATATACTAAGTCACAGGCAAGTCAGGTGTGCTCTGCATCTGTAGGTGTGTGAATCCTAGTAAATTAATTTATCAAGTGAAATGTAGATGACGTTCCACTAATAAGGTGGAAGAAATAAAGTAATAATAATTTAGTTACAGCTAAAGACAGACAGACAGACAGACAGAGATCCATCCAAGGTGGAAAAGAGGTGTAAAACAATGTTCCACTACTTTGAAGCAGGTTAAATTCTAAGAGACTGTCCATAGCCCATTTTTTTCTCAAAGTGATAAATGAAAGTGATTGTTGGCTGTTTTGAATGCACATTGTCCAAATGGTTCTTGCAGTCAGTGCTTAGAGACTGTGAAATTAAGTTTTCCTGTTATCTATTTAGTCAATTAAGCTATAACATGTTAAATTGTGATGATACAAATCTCTAATCGAGATTGAGCAAGAAGAGGCAGGAGGATCTTGGATCACCAGTTGAAGGCTAGCCTCTAGTGCATGGCAAAATATTGTTTCAGAAAAATATTAAAAAGGGCATACTGGACATCATTTTTAAAGCTTTATTTATTCCTTTAAAATGTCTATTTCAAACCATAAAATGTATGATAATTTCCTCTAGGTTATTAATTTAATTTCTTTTTAAAGTTTAAATCAGACCAAATTCAAGCATGGAGAAGGGAGTTGGTCAGAAAGCCCAACCCTATCAGACGAGCTGTGGCTAATTCATTGGTGCTGGAAGGGAGAATGAGTTTCTTGAGTTTCTTTCAGAGTGTAGCACTGATGTGACTGGGCTCAAGGGGAAGGCCACACATCCAAGCACATATGGACAGTACAAACTGAACTTGAAGAATGGATTAAAAACAGTACAATAGTTGGGTAGGTTGGGAAGGAAGCATGGATCTGGAAGGAGCTGGGCAAAGGACTGATTTGATCAAAACATCAGGTACAAAGTTTCCAAAGATATAATAAAATATACTTAAAACTGTGACCTTCAGCAGGAAAATTCAGTTTCAGTCCATGAGAAATACATTATACATATTTTTTATTAAGAAATTTTTTTATTCATTTTACATAACAACCACAGAACTCCCCTCTCATCCTTCCTCCAGCTCCTCCCCAGCTTTTCCCCACAATCACCCTCATCCCTTCCCCCCAAAAAGTAAGGCCTTATTTTTAATGTTAAAATAAATTTGGCATGGCCTGTGAGATGGCTCAGTGGTGAAGTATCCAAAGGATGGAAGTTTGGGTCCTAGCATCCACATCTGATAGCTCACAAAGACCTCTGACTCAGTTCAGGGCACTGACACTGTCCTCTGGCCTCCCTGGGCACATTCACATAAACACACAGTGACACTCATGCAGATACGTCAATAAAAATAAGTCTGAAGACAAATTTTTATATTAAATCCCTTCTAATTTTAAGAATAGGTACATTAACATAATCAATATTTATTGTAAGAGCAAAATCTTCCTAGATAAAATTATTAATTACTATATTTTAAAGAACTGTATAAAAGTAAAATTGATCATACATTTTGCCTCTTGCCGCTCAACTCAGAAATCACTAAGCCAGCTGAAAATAACTGTAAGAGAATCACAGTCACAATGTGGGCATTGCAAATGAGAGCTGAAAGTTCTTGAAACTGTAGAAAGCGAGTCATTTTATTTTCCAGCATAGTACATTCTCTTATGATTCTCAGATACTACACCAGGTATATTACTCTGCTGCCACTCAAAAGATAATTTAAAAGGGGTGAAACATGTGTTTTAAGAAACAAAATACCTTGTCTACGAGATAGTTAAAGGATAAAATGGAGCTAATTAGTTAGACAAAATCGGAAAAGCAGCTTCCTGGCAGGAAACGGTCTCCTTGATAGCAGGTGTTGATTCATACCACATACTTTCACAGACTTCCTACCGTTCTTTGCCAAGTTAGTCCTTCTCCTTAATTGGCAATGCACACTGTCATCACAACCATCCGACACAGCTTATTAATATTTGTATAAACACCTGACCACAACTGTAGAACACACGTGTTGTGCCACGAAGCTTACTGTGTCTTTACTGTTATACAGTTATGTTCAGAACTCTTTGTTGTAGTTAAGAAATCTTCCACTACTCTAATACTTTATAAAAATGTATTCTATTTAGAGCATAACCAGTATTGGGAAATCACCTTTTATGTAATGTTTTAATCTATCCAATCAGTATATTGTATTATCAATGGTTGGAAAAACAAACTGAGTTCATTTTCATATGTATTTTGGTTGGTAGTAATGTAGTTCCAATACATTATAATGGTGCTTTTAGAATTTCACTCAGAATTACTTAAGATTACTATTAACAGAGAAAAAGATGAAGAATTTTTTGAAAAAAATAAGAGTAGAAATCATCAGGTTCACCTGCTTCTTCTTCCATTGAATAATCGATAAAACTTAAGTGAAAGATAAAAAATTGATATTTCTTTGTCCAATTTATGCATTGAAAATAGGCCACAGAAATCAGGAAAGTGTGCATAGTATGGAAGCCACCTGATCTGTTAGTCATTCTTCATCATACAACAATAGGCACTTCGGAGCAGCCTCCTGGGTGTTCTGTTATTCTCTGAAGTAACATTAGACAGAATGCCAGAAAGAGTAAGGTTTCACTGTTCATGCTTCAGGCATTAGTCAAAATAGGAAGAGTTTTGCTCTCATGCATGAATACACTTTTAACATCAGAAAAAAGATGTATTTAAAGAGGCAAAACACTACTCAGCTTTCAACCTAAAGACAGAAGGCAGAGGAAAATAAAACAATTTAGAAACTGTATTGGTAATTAGCTTCCACAGTTATTTTGGATTTCTTTGTAATATTCCATTTTTGTCTTAAATAAGAGGAAATAACTTATTTTACATATTAAGTGGATAAACAAATACGAAGTTGACCATATTTTGTACAAAATATTTCCACTAACTACTCACATCACGTAACATGTTTAGTACAATTACTATACTACTGTTTCAGTTTTATCAAGTTCAATATGGTATCATCAATACTCAGAAGGAGAAAAGCTGCTTTTAATATTTCACTTAATCACAAATTAAGTGTCATTCTGTATTCATAATAAAAGTGAAAGTAGTGACTCTTTTACACAATGGTTAGTGTCTGTTGTTCTGTTTTGTGGCCTTCACTGGCTTTGCATGTAGAATACTGTGAAGTAGGTTGAAAACTGGATGTATCATAATCTAAATTAGCTTGGTTAACTTCTGCCTATAATATTTTAGTGTAGAAATAATTTAATTGGCAAAAAATATGCACGTAATAAAGCATTGCTCATACTAATAGGTTGGAACATAGAAATATCTCCCTGATGTCCACATCTCTCCTCACTCTGAAAGTAAACTTGAAAATTATGTAGTTAAATTCTGACTCCAGTTACATCTCTCACAGAATTTCTACAGCAGATGCCTTCATCTTCAAGTGGGAGCATGCTGCTTTGCTTCTGTTCATACAGTTTTACTACAATTTCAGGCATTAATGGAGGGTTAAATATTTTAAAATTGTATATGCTGTGACTCTGTTGCATTTTGTTCTAAATGTTTTTTTCTAATTTATTCAGGTTTATTTCTATTTTGCTTTGTTAGAGATGATATCACAAAAAACCATAAACTTCATAGTCTAAATTATGGAAATTAGGTCTCTTAGAGTCTGGAATGCAAAGATTCCACATTGAAAACCATGAAAAGAGTTATTAAGGCCTTCAGATATCTTACACCAAATTGCTACACTGTTATTTTTGTCAATGATGACATGTTTATTCACAATCTGTTAAGTGAAAAATTAGAGCACATTTTCAACATGTTTGTTCACATTGTTTGGTCATATATCATTTTTTTGTTATAAATTGTTTGCCTCTCTTAGTTTAGAATAGATAGCCAAGTAGTTGTTCCCATAACATATCATCTTAACCTGGCAGACTGTACTTGATTAGCTTTTCTTGGTTATATATTTCCCAAAATATAAGTTCTGGTACATTATTGCAAGCTTCTTTTTCATCCAATGGTGTGTTATTACTGATCATAGATTCTAATTAAATGCAGAAGAAATGTACGGAGTAAATAAATTAATGAATGATTGATAAACAAGGAAGCAAGTGTATTTTCTGATTGTTTGTGATAATTTTCTACCACAAGTTGGTATATACTAGTAGAAATATATAATTATTTCCCATAATAAAAAAGTTAGCTGTAATAATATACTTAAAATTCATACATAATGAGAATTTTAAGTAATCAAGTCTATATTCCTTGAAGAAACTTCAATATTGAAGAAAGCTATTTTATCAAAAATAAGTATGACTCAATATTTTCTTGTTTCTGTGATAAAATACCCCGAGAGAACTCACTTAAAGAAGGAACGCTAAGAGTTCACAGTACAGTCCATCACGGTGAGGATGTCACAGCAACAGAATGTTGAAGTAACTATCATATTACATACCCGATAAAAATAAGAGACTAATGAATGTATGCAATGCTGCTCAGTTTACTTTCTTCACTTATACAGCCTCAGATTCTAATGAGGGAATGGTGTCACTCACAATGAGTGAGTTTAATTAAGATAATCCCTCACAAGAATGGTCAGTGACTCATCTCTCAGTTGATCATAGATCTTGTCAGCTTCAGAGTTAACATTAATCACCACAGTATATAAGCACAATGCTACCATGATTTAAATTTTGTTTGACGAAGGTTGCTTTAATAATAACATGGGTAATAATTATGTGGCGAGGGTGGACAAAGAGATACTCGTTATGACACTATTGCTGAATCCAAGGGATGTAGTAATGACCTGCGAGAAAAATGTGCGAAGGAGATGGCATATTTTTATTGTTTAATTAATGTGAATTCAATGTTTAATAGAAGAAAGAATACCGTATTCTTAATTGTGGCAGCATTTCTATTGCTTCAACCACTGGGGAAAGCAAAGAAGGAAATTTATGGCTTTATTCCCAAGACAGTATTGATTTGAGTTTGTAGTAGTTTATTTGAAGCCCAGCCATTTCAACCAAGAGTAGTACTTCTGTAACAGAAAATTAATTATTATTTCAATTTAAGCGATTAGTGTCAGGAGTATAATCTGTCAAGGAGAAAGTCAGTGAGTAACTGCATAACTCCCTAATCTGTAGGAAAATATGCTCCCTTTTGAAAAGAGGACTAACTTCTTCCAAGTTCTCAAGTGGAAGCTGGAGGACACAGATATTCTGCTTAATGTGGCAAAGTGAAAACCACTTGTAATGAAAGATGAGGAATGTGCACTTGTCATATATTAATGCTTTGCTTTTATGGTTAATTCTGTAAAGACTAGCTAAAAATTATGTCTGCAAGGCAGAACTTTCAAATGTATCTATCTTCCCTATGGCGAATTTCCTTTAGGATTCACAATCTTGCTGTTATCTTCCCTACCCAGACAGCTATGTGAGCAATTAAATTTTCCCATAAAGCTGCAATATCTGAAGGTTTCTAATCATATTTTTGTTATACTAACTTCTTCAGTCTGTAAATAGCAATGCTTTTTCCGTTGCTTTTTTACGGCTTTAAATATTAAAATTTTGGTCTATACAGTTATAAACGATATAAACACACAAAACATGGAAAGAGGAAAATCTGTAGTATTTGAATAATCTTCAAATAATTTCAAAATGCAAGTTTGTTACAATCTAAGTCATGAATTAATGCAGTAAACTCATCTAAAGTATGTATCATAGGCATAAAGCTATGGCAAAAACAAGTATTTTCAATGTAACTAGAATGTTTCCAAATATAATTTCCTGTAAGTTATAAGTAAATAATTAGACAGAAAATTGCTGTATGCAACTCTTATCAAACCTGTGATTTTTTTCTTATTTATTTTATTGTTTTTCTAAGATCTACTGGCATCAATGACCATGCAAGCAAATCTACTGAAAGATCTATTTATACATTTCATCTGTATAATAAATGTTTAAAGACAGAAGAACCTCAGTTTAAAAAAAAAAGTTCATATTAGCAAAAATAAGAACAAATCACTGGGTGCTTTTCAAAACAGATATGATATGACAATATCTATCTAATGATAAAAAAGAAAAGAAATATGCAACATCAAATGGTCAGCCCTGAAAACACACATATGAGTAACATTATTCAGACTGAGCAGGTTTTATTAAGAGGTGTGTGTGTGTGTGTGTGTGTGTGTGTGTGTGTGTGTGTGTGTAAAACAATAACTTTAAAAGGTGCCATAATTTGGAAGAGGGTAAATATGGGCAAATGAGAGTGTTTGAAGGAGAAAAGAGAAAGAAGAAATGATGTGATTGTATTATAATCTCAAAACTAGGTAAAAGTAAAATAAAAAGAAAATAAATATTGCTATTACTACTTTGGTGAATTAAAAGGAAAGATTCAATATTACCACAGTTGTGAAGATGGCAAAGGTGTTTACAAAGAAAGAACACTTTCAATAAGTATAATAAAAACTCATCAAGTTTAAATGTTAACAGTGAAAAGCAGAGCCAGTCACTTCCTTCATCTAAAAAGTTTTCTCATTTGAAAATAAAATCAGACAGTATCCATATAAAGCAACCAGTTCTTTAAAAATCCTCAGATGAGTGCAATGTACTGGAGAAGGTTGGAGTAAATGAGTTTTGATTTTCTCTTTTCTACTCAAACTTTATTATAATTAAATAATGTTATATAAATGGACATGTGCTACCTTCAGTAGGAATATCTTATTAAGTTACACTGCATAATAGGTACAGGATACATTTTATAAGTATAGCATCTGCAATCCTTTAACAACATAAAGGTACATCTGTGTAGACTTTAAAGAAATTCCTCAGCTAGAGAGGAAGAGAATTTGATATAAGTTCAGCTATGTAGTATTCTAGGAGTAAAATCTTTCATTATAAAAAATAGCTGCACTCCAATGTAACATTAGATAAATTATTGGTTATATATGCACCATTACCAATTAAGCCTCTCATGTAATAGCTAACACTCTCTTCCTAACAGGTGTTCTGTTCACTTGTTGATTTTGTTCATTCATTTGTTTGTTTTTGTTGTATTTTCACTAAATATTTTCACATAATAACAGCCTGTAGGATATACTGAAGAGGCAGGAGGGTCACGATTTCTTTGTTTATTGTCATAGAACAAGGCAAAGCTGTTTGTAAGCTATACATCTACCCGGTTATCCCTCCTGTTCCAAAGTAAACCAAAAGCCTGGAAACAACAGAAACACATTAAAGGAGAATATGTCCTACTTGTCTGTTACTAGGGAATCTACCCTACTGTAATGGCTTTGCAGTTCCAGATCTGAATCCCAACAATGTCTCTCTCTCTTTTTTCCCCCCATGGCTTCCTATAGAGTTTTCCAAAGGAATCAATACAGTAAAAGACAGAAGTGGGCAGAGGGAAAATTGCTCTTCCTGTCTGCTGCTGTTGCAGGCATTTCTGCCCTGATCGTTTCTGTGAGCACAGCAGCAGGTTGATCCAACCTCCATTTTCTTAGCCATTCTATCAACCGGCCTCATTACCCTTCTTCAGATACCTCCTTCAGGCTCCTGAAATAACAACGGCAACAAGGCTTCTTGGCTGTGACACCATCCCATTCTTCCCAGTTTTTGATCTCATGAATGATAGTTGTTCCTTACAGTGATTTACACTGGAATATAGCAGTCTGTCCTGATAGTGTAATTTAATACTGTAACACCAGTATAAACAACCTTGTATTAAATCTAGAATGATTGCTAGTAAAATCATCAATTGTGTACATTAAAAAAAAACTTTCTATATTTTAGAAAAACTTGGGCAACTTGCTTAATATAATTCAGATAGAAAACTGCTATGCGGGAATGATCTTTAAAAAAGTAATGAATCACAGACACATCTATGAAGTACATGTTTCAGTCTAGACAAGTTGTCAATAACTAGGGCAAACCCCAGGATGCTACAGCTATCCCTGCTCATCATCTGTACCCAATGTTTCTGATTTGCTCTTCTAAAAAGCAAGTCTCTGAGGTATTTGAGGTTTCCAGCATTATTCTTTGAAAGGAACTGTTAGAGAATATCGTTTGTTCAGACAGAAACTTTAAAGCGTTTCTGACTTGTGAAGTCCACTGTGTAAATGATCGTGATCCGGTGAACTTAGTAGAGATCTGAGACATGACAGTTGTCATCCCCAGTGTTAGGCAGTGACTGTGTGAGTACCAGCAAGTCACTTACCCTTCTGTGCATTTCAATTTCTTCTTCCTCTTCAGGATATTTCTGACTCATGACAGACATTCCATACCATGGTATAAAGAAACAAATTGACTACAGATTTAATGCTGTTTTATCAAAATGGAGAGGATATAATGAACAAATTAAATTTTATGATAACCTTTATTGAAATTCAAGTTTTTGAAATGAAACATAGGGCATATTGATGCTGGGCATATTTGAATTCCTGACTGTCTATGGATTCTTATACATGTAAATGAATGCTTTATACACACAGACACTTCCATGGGTACACACATCATTGCTTTTGCAAACATTTGTAGAATTCATATAACATAGAGATAATTGATAAATTTTTTGAGTTCAGGCAATATTTTATATTCTCTCATTTACTGTAATGAAATACTACAGCCTGGGAAGCATAAACAACTAAAATGCATTTTCTCATAGATCTGGGTCTGTACATCGAAGACTAACTTGATTTTAGATTTCATTCCAGGCTTATAGAGAACTTTCTTCTGTCTAAATCTTTACTGACTCCTTTTTGGTTTATTCATGCAGACTGAGGAAAATAAATCACTCTTTGCTCCTCTTTTACTGTAAGGTCACAAATGCTATCATGAGAGCACAAGATTTCACTTAATCCATCCTATCCATCTATTGCCTTATCATCAAATACCATTACATATAGTAATATATTTCAAAAACTTCAATTTTAAAAATAATATAGAGAAATACTCATTATCTAATGTTCCTAATAAAAATGTTTAATTTTATCATCAAGGAAAATTGATTTCATATTTATGAGACATGCGCAGTTTTATTCTGTTTTAATTGTTCTATGCCATTAATTTAGTATTGAGGTATTAAACTGTCTTGAAAGAAATAATATTGTAACTTCAGTTATTAGAAAATCAAATACAAGGCTTTTGGAGATTGCCCAGCTATGCAAATATGAGAAACTGACTTTGGGTTCCTATAATCTAAGTATAATAGCTTACTTTAGTTGGGGGTACACCTGCAACCCCAGTGTTACTAGGGCAGTAACACATGAATTCCTGGAGCTCACTGGCTAGCTCTGGGCTAAGAGAAATGTGGGGCATTTACCCACCAACCCCACAGTTCCCCAGAGTTTTCTTGAGTTCAAGCAGCAGGAATTATTAGCTAGAAGGATTTAGATGGTGGAGATAAACAGATGGAAAATAAAGGATAGTCTCAAGGACCTGGAACCTGTTCCAAGGGGCCCTGACTGTCTCTGCCCCAGGGTATTTATAGAGATGCCAAGGGGTGGAGCAGAAGACCGCCCCCCTGCCCCTAGCACAGTCAAGTGCAGACCATCTCAGACACCTGCACTCAGGCCAGTGGTCCTAATAATCCTCTCTATGAGGACCTGCTGGGTAAAGACACTAGGAACCTGAAAACAGGTTCCCACAGAGAACCTGTTCCAAAACTAATAAGGCAGGGCCCTCCCTTTGGCCTCCTCATTCTTGTGCAGATTGTAAACACTGGCAAGCTTGTGAATATACATGAACACATACCTATGCCTCATAGAAAAAAATGTATACTGTAAAGGATTACCCATTTTTAAATTGTTAAGATTTTTCTTTTACATAGTAAATTTATTTCTTAAAGGTTTTTTTTTTTTGTTTTGTTTCTTGCAAACAATAACTTTAGAAACAATGAGTTTTCAAGTGGTTACTAGTCAAATGGCGTTTGGTTGAACACTTAACATATATGGACACAGTGGGCCACCTACAGAAATCTTAACCATGCTTGTTTGCATTGTGTTTGAAGTGGTACAAATGAGCGTCACCACCATTTTCTCTCTGCCTCCTTCCCTGACTACCAGCACATCCAGAGAATGATGGTTCACAAGAAATGATTCTTGTGACTAAGATTTCTCTTACGCACTCCCCTGTACTTCCCTTCTTCCAAGACATTGCAAAACACTACTCACCATGGTATACTTCATTTTCCAAAGACTTTCCTGTCTTTGTTATGCCTGGTCCATAAGATACTGATATCAAATATCTTTAAAAGGGATCAATACACAGAGCAGAGGACAGGACTTAACATGGCTATTACTCAAAAATAATGACACATGTATGAAAAGATATCACAAAGATTGTACTTAGATGTAATGCTTATTACTTTATAATAGGCAAATAATTTTATCATAATAATATGAATAGAAATAATAATCAGTGTTTACTGGTTCTTGTGATTATTCAGGAAACATAGTGTTTTCTACTATCTTATTCTTTCTGTATATTTTTCTCAAAATCTATAGACATAATTAATTTTATATGTCAATTTTACTCAAGCTCCAATTCTGCTGTATATTTGTTTTCATTATAATATTAACTTCCTCCATACATTTATTGAATAGACTTCCTAATTAATTAATATGAGACAAGGTATAGTTTACTATTTTAATTAATATTTTCTATATATTTTCTAATAATTTTTCCATTTTATGGCTTCCAAAGTTAGACATAAATTATTTTTAAATAAATTATTTTCTCAAAATTTTAGAAGCAACATTCCTTTCTGTTTTAAACATACAAATAATTTTCATAGCAACATTCATAATGTTCAAACATCTGATGACATAAAGAATATAATCAATATGCTCTAAATATACCAAGAGTTTTATTTTTCTTGAATGAGACATGTTTTTAACTCCAAATTTCTGGCTTTTCTTGATAAACACAAATGAAATAGACAATTGGCTAAATATGTGTATTCTACCAAGAAAATATATACCTTAAATATGCAAAAGAAGATAATGTTTCTATATGTTTGATAGTCACACAGTAGATCTTGAAAATAGTAGATGAGAAAGCTTAGAAACATTTCACCAAAATTGCCTGAAGAATATAATTTTTTAGTTAATTACTGTTATTTAATATTTTCCTCTAAAGACTCACATTGTATATCATAAAATCAACTGTTTTAAAAATGAAATTTCCAAAATTGATCTATAAATTAAGTAATTATCATCTCTAATATCTTTGCTTGCTTTCTGTTAAAAAAATGATCCTGTATATAGCAATTTCACAACTAAGTGTTCCTGCTAATATTCATTAAGAGCATCATGTGGCTACTAACATTGGGAAGCCATTAAACTGATTCTACTATTATAATGAGTGTATAATATCCATAAGCAATCCAGCATATTTAGACATTGAGAGAATTCTAGATTTTTCAGTATGCCATTCTTCATATCTATGCCTTTTTAGTAATTACTAGGGTTCATAAAGAACACTGAAGATAGCCTCCTCTTGTACAGTAATTAGTTAGGAGCAGAATTAGTATATAAATTCTATATATTTCTGAGGTTTCCAGCAAGCACAAACATATTTTTAGAACAAGAAATGGGAAGAAGTAAAACACTGTCATGTCACACACAGAGACACACACACACACACACACACACACACACAAACACACACTCACACACACGTACACGCCCTCCCCCATGCTAATTTAGAAAACTTTATTTTCTTTAAGGACTTTCTGGACTCTATCAATCTAATTAGATATTTCAGAATCTCTTTATGGTCATGCAAATGAAAAACATAACCTATATATTTTCTTTCTATCACCTACACTTAATAATTCTTTGAAGGAGCAAAAGGCCATGTAGATGCTTTCTTGACTGTTTATTATGTATTAAAGCAGAGCTTTTCATCTAAGTACTACAAATGTTTTTCTTAGTCCATATATGTTGCCGAATCACTGAAGCTACTGCTAAACCTTGCTAAGAAACTTGTGACTGGTATTGAAAATCATGCTGTTCTCTGGCACCATTATTCAAATTGAAATTTCTCAGTGACAGTCTGAGCACTTACTGTGTGATAATAAAACTTTCATGAATTTTCCCTGAGTGTATGTATAGTTTATGAATGAGTCTTAGCATTTTCACATGTACATGGTTTGCCCATTTATTTATGTGCTTACTATAATTAGTATTAATAATGGTAAATTTTCATATCTACACATGCCTCAACTTGTACATAGGGAGGAAAACAGAAAAGTATAAAAATCCCTACTTTTGCTTCCTAATTTTTATACTTTTAAAAATCACTATATTTAATAAAAACTATATTTGGGTGTGTTTTAAAATTTTGGAATGGACTTGAAAATAATGTTATGTTTTTTAAATCTGATGATGGCTGTGATTTGGTGCAATATTGTCTAATAATGTTAGTCTTTCTATTTTCTATTGACAATTAGTGCAATAGAGTATTATGAGACAGTGAAGTTGATCTAAATAGGAGATTTCTGTATATTGCACTTGAATTATAAATCAATTGAAAATTTGCTAAACGTGATAAATGGTGAGGTAAATTGCAGGCTGGGAAAAGGGGTTCACTTAAAAGTACTCCCTTGATATTTCATAAAATATTAGAGTAATTTTATAGAAAGAATTTTTCTTAAATTATTTTATTTTTTGAGATTATAATTGCATAATTTTCTCCTTCCTTTTCCTTTCTCCAAACAGTCTGTTACAACCCTGCTCTCTGTATCTTTCAATTTTATATCCTCTGTCCGTGTGCATTCCTAAATATATAAACAAAATCTACTCAGTGTATAATGTTAACTATATGTATGTATTTTCATGTTTGAATAAATATTCCTGAGATATAAATGCAAAAAACTGTGGTTAAACAGTCCTATGGAAAGTGTTTAGAAATGTTCAGGTAAGGTAAAATTGGATAGATGCAAGAAATAATTGCACATTGGAGACATTATAAATAAAAAACCTTCACAGTAGCATGATAGAAGGCAACACTTACAAAATGCTGCAAGGCTGACACCAAAAATAAGTCATGTGAAAATGTGAGTTGTTATGGTAGCTGGAAGGATGTGCTCATTATAATCTCCAAAATCTGTGAATATGCTACTTTCCATGATAGAGTAAATGGATTTCCTCACATGTTTAAACTGAGGCTTTTGATATTAGGAGGTTATTCCATACTGTTAGTGTGAACCTGATGTGTTCATAAACATTGTTTTGAAAAGGAGGTGATAAGATTAGTTTTACATACTCACAATATATGGTGGTGGACAGAGGCTCCAGAAATGGGCAGGAGGCTTGCATTGCCGACCCACTCTGAAAGTAACTAATTATGCTGGTTCGTAGAATATTTTGTTAGGTATTAATTATATAATTAGATATTACACAATATACATTAATATTAAGCTTTCCTAAATTTTGCCTAGATTATACTTTGATTCTATTTTCATTAAGAATGAATTATGTTAAATAAATGTATATTATTAAAACAGTTTTAATGTTATTTATAAGTACACATAGATTTTAGGTATAGTGTATATATCCATAAAACATTATAATAAATTGGCCATGAATTAGAGAACTAGAGCAGGGGATATAGGAGGAGCTGGAAGTGTAGAAATTGTGAAAATACAGTAATTTTGTGAAATTCTCAAAAAAATTCAGAGCAGAACACCACTTTCAGTACTCTTTAGCTTGGGAGACTTTTCAAAAACCCATCTGAGATGTCATGTAGAAGTGATGACACTTGTATAAACTATTCAGAGACTGTGAAACACCAAAATTCAACTGTGACTTTAATAATGAGATTAAAATTCCAGTACTCATCAAAAACATTTCGACGGGTTTCCTGTTCTGCTGATTGGATCATTTTCGCTAGACACATAGGTGCATCTTCTTTATCTGCCAATGGAGCGCATTAAAACAAAGGAGTCCACTTGCTGTACACAGGAGTTACATAGTCTAGGTGGCATAGAATAGTCTCACAGGAACGATCAAGATTTCTTTTCTAACTTACTGTTATTTTTAATATCTGTAACATGTATTTTGATCATGTTCTTTTCCCTCCTGAAAGTCCTCCCAAATCCTCCCATCTCACTACACACCCAAGGCCATGTTCTTTCTTTCTCTTTAAAAAATAAAACAAAACAAAATAACTAAAAGAGCAGCTCAAGGAAACAAAACTAAAAGACCAAACAACCAAACTCGTACAAAAAGGCTCACAATAAAACTTCATTCTGATTTGTGTTAGTCAGTAACTCTTGAGCATGGGGCCTGCCCTGGAGTGGGGTTGATAAAACTAGTGACATAGGGTTGGAGAAAATTTATTTTCCCTTTCCCAGCAAATATCATTGGCAAATAGATGCTTAGTATGTAGTGGGACTTTTCCTCCTTTCCCCTTCTCATTGCTGGCCTTTTGTCAGGCTTGATCCTGGGCAGGTTTTATGCATGTTGGCACACTCCCTGGGAATTCATGTATGCATCAAAGCTGTTGTGTCTAGAAGACGCTGTTTGTATTCATTACATTGATAGGTCTCTCTAGCATATTAAGTGTAGTAGGTTTTCCCTTAGTCCCAGGGCCTATCTAGTCTAGGTTCTTGGATTTATCAACAGTGTCAATTATGGGTTACATCTAATGGGGTGGGTCTTAAATCCAATCAAAACGTTGTTGTTCAACCCTATAACATTGTATCCTTATTATACCAGTATATCTTGCAGGCTGATTGCTGCTGTGGGTGACAGGGTTCTCTTTCTGTGTGCCTTAGAATAGTCTACAAGATAGAAAGATGTCTTGCATTTGGGAAAAGTAATTGGTTTAAAACAAAAATGGTTGTTATTACTATCTGAGTACTCTAGATTTTTGCCTTCATCACTGACTTCTGCATTGCTACAGTAGTGTTCATATACTTGGAAAGTTATGCATTTTAATGCTGTAATGTAATCTTATCACAAAAGGTCAAATGATATAAAGTGATGATTTAGGTAATACAACTCAAGACAGC
>CABHPH010161716.1:0-30722 GCA_902168325.1 Peromyscus nudipes | reverse complement strand
GCCACCAACGCCCGAGTGTAGAACTCTTAAAACCAGATGTTCACATTGTGCAGATCTTCCACCACCAGTGCAGGGATACTTTCCATCTCCCCAGTGACATATGCCTCTATTATTATTGCAGGGATGCTCTCCATCTCCCCAATGACGTATGCCTCCACCCTCAGTGTAGGGATGCTCTCCATCTCTCCATGTGCTACCAGAGCCTTTGTCTGAGCATCACTCATCTTCTGTGGGCCACAGTTTCCTCATCTTTAACAAAGAAGTTGCATCAGCTAGTTCTGTGGATGCCTTTCAAACCTCATATTATGTGATTCCATGTAGATATCTTTGCTCAGCAAGACAGTTCACTGTATAGACACTGGGATCATTGGAAGGAATCTACTTCTGCCAGTTATGGGTCTTTCTTACCCACAGAAAAGGCCCAGTCCTTTGCCCTGGGGCTTGGGTTCCTCTTAGATGTGACCTCTTGTCCTGTCTACTCTTGCTAGCGTCTCTCGCCAGTCACTGTACCATCTTGATAGCCTTTCTTTCTTCCAACCTTTCCTTCTGCATCTGAACCTAAGACTGTCAGATCCAGCAAGGCCCTCACCAGGTGCTGGGAGACGGCCATGATTTCTCCCAAATCTACTCTTCCGTGTCCCCAGTGCCAAACTTGACATTTCACATCGCTGTCATTGTGACTACCATCAGCCAGTACTCACAGAGTTCACAACATGCTAGATGTGGTGTTAAGCGTGTTTCATACTGTATTTTATTGTTATTTTCAATGGTGCGTGTGTGTGTGTGTGTGTGTGTGTGTGTGTGTGTGTGTGCGCGCGCGCGCGCGCGCGCACACATTTGCATCTGAAGGTCAGAGATTGATGTGAGTGTCTTCCTCAGTTGCTCTCCACTTAGCTGTTGTTGTTGTTGTTTTGTTTTGTTTTTGTTTTTGAGGCGGGGCTTTCACTGAACCTAGAACTCACCAACTCTTCTAGGCTAGACAGCCAATGAGCTACAGAGATCTTTCTCTCACCATCTCCCAAAGCCCTGGGTTTGTAGACTAGTCCTGCCAAGCCTGACTTTTACGTGAGGACTGGAAGTCTCAGGTTCCCACATCCGTATGGCAAGCACTTTACCCACTGGGCCATCTCCCCAGCCCCAAAGCAAGTAATCTCTTGATTCTATTTCTATTCTATACATGGGACAACAAAGAGCCAGGGTTGCTAAAGAATTTGATCACAGAGGTCTCTGGACAATCCTGGTGTTTCTGCAGATAGCTCATCTCCATGCTGAAAGAGGGGCTTCTGGCGTCTTAAACGCTGCTAGTTGCAATTCTTGGGTCCATTAAAGAAAACCTGAAAACTTGCATGATAAGATGTAACAGTTTCTATTATGATATTAGCAGGATGGGATGGGTGAGCCTGAGTAGAAAAGCTGTCCCTTGGGGTACTTATACACTGGGAGAATCACCAAGAATCAAAACACGAAGGCCACCTCCACCTCTGCCAGCGCCTATGAACTCTGAGCATGACTATCCTCAGCTACAGCAGGCTGAGAAAAATGTCCTCATCAAAAGAACAGGCTTCCAGGGGAAGCCTTGCAAAGGCTCCCAGGGACAGACAGCAGTCACAAGTTTTTCAAGTGGGGACTCTTTTTCTTTTTTGAAGGTGGAAGTGGAAAACAAAATAGCAGCCATGTAAGTGAAATGCGGTTTTGAATTCTGCCCTCATATACAATGGGGGAGGGGGAGGCTAAGAGGGTGGGGAGGAGAGCAGAAGAGGAACCTTTTGTAAGAGCAGTGACAAAGCAGAAACATGCCCTTTCCTTCCCGCTGGTTGGCTGCTTTTTGATGCAAACAGTTGCCCGGATGGGAAAAGCTGTCTGTCCATAATGATCCCTGTTGGCAGCCGGCATTAATGGAGTGTGTGGAACTGGCCCTTTGGGACAAGGTATATGAAAAATGACTGCCAAGGGTTAAGAACCAAGAGGTTTGTTCTGCATTTGTGAAGAAATGAATTCCAGATACTTTTTTTTTCTGAGATTTTTTGTTTCTTAGCTTTTCAAACCCTCAGATGAATAGGAGGGGAGAAAAGTGAGCTGAAGTGGCTCCGATTCGCAACGCGAGTGCAATTTCAATTGATTTAAAGTGGGGAGCCACCGAGGTAATGATCACAGAAAGAGGCTGGAATTAGTCAATAAATAAAGTTCAAGGTCCCCAGCCTGACTTCTCTTTCATTAGCTTTAAAGAATGGGAACGAAAGAATAGGAGGTTCCGTCATCAGGTTCCAAAGGAAAAGAAAGGTTGTACAGCCGGGGCTCCGGATCTGGACCTCATCCAGAACTCAACCCTAGCAGGATAATTTGACTTAGTGTTTGGAGTACTTCCTCTCTCTCTCTTTCTCTCTCTCTCTCTCTCTCTCTCTCTCTCTGTGTGTGTGTGTGTGTGTGTGTGTGTGTGTGTGTGTGTGAGAGAGAGAGAGACAGAGACAGAGACAGAGACAGACAGAGAGACAGAGACAGAGAGAAAAAGAGAGATCTACCTGTAGCATGAATCTTAAAAGTCTTATTAATAAAATCAAACCTGAGGCCAGTTATTGGGGTGAACACTGGAAGGTCAGAGAGACAGAATAAGCTTCAGCTATCTCACCTGGCCAACTTCTCAGCTGGTCTTGTTTCCTCAGACTAGAGGCCTCTGTGTCCTAATGTCCGAATGGCTCTCAGCTGAACTGTGCTAGATGCCTGAAAGCTTAACCAGGCCAAATGCTTAACCAGACCAAATGCTTCTAGTTTCTGGTCCTCGTGCTTTACATACCTTTCTGCTTTCTACCACCACTCCCTGGGATTAAAGGTGTGGGTCACCATGCCTGGCCGTTTCCAATGTGGCCTTGAACTCACAGAGATCCAGAGGGATTTCTGTCTCTGGAATGCTAGGATTAAAGGCGTGTGCAACCACTACCTAACCTGTTTAATATTGTGGCTGTTCTGTCTCTGAGCCCAGATAAGTTTATTAAAGTACACAATATTTTGGGGAACACAATACCACCACATCTACCCCCTCCTTATGGGACACCACCAAACCAAAGTAGGACTCTACCGAAGTCCAGCTTGGGAAACCACAGAACATGGTGAGGAGCTACTTAGACCCATAGGTGACTCCAAAGTGGCCATGTCACCAGAAAGTCTTACCCCAGCAAGGATAACAGCTTCCCCCCATAGCTGCATAGGTGGAGTCTCCTTCAGTTAGCCTTCCTATGTCTTCATATTCTAGCACCTCTAAGACTACAAAAAGTCACTTGTAACTAGGATAGAATTAAATACCACCTTCTGGTCTGGGAGGTGCCAGAGGGAGCAGCTGCATCCTCAGGTGAGAGACCTCCTCACAGCCCTCTCTGCGGCAACAGAAGCAGTGAACATGCCCGATCTTGAGTCTCTCAGCCCATCATCGCTGCTCTAATAAAGACAATGGCTGCTGAGCTCAGGGGATAGCGTTCTACAACACTTAGAAGTTGTACTTTCCCCAAAGCGTTGCCCCTGCCGGCCTCCCGGATGCTCTTACAAGCTAAGAGACCCAGGATTTTTGAGTCTCAATGACATAGGACCTGACACAAGTAATCTCTCTACACCCATCTCCTTCCCCACACATCAGAGCTTATTCTGGCTGCCAGTCTCATGGGACTTCTTTCTTCAATTTAGCGCTAGTATGGCGTGACCACCATCCAGTAGGTGCATGATCATGGATGCTGTGTAGAGCTCCTGAGAGCATGACTGGCATGCAGTGTTGGTCTTTATTACTGTAGTTGTTGTCTTTCTGTTTCCCATAGGTTAATGAGTGTTTGGTAGTGTGCATATGTGTGTATGTATGCGTGCTCATGTAGGTATATGTGTATACATGTGTGTATGTTTTGTGTATATACACACATGTGTGGAAGCAGTTGGCATGGCATGATGCCATGTTAGCTAAAGAAAGGATGTCAAGGAAGGCTTGGAATGTGAACAAATATGACATCCATCCAGAGCAATAAGCTCCTGAGCTTGTGTTCTAGAGAACAAGACATCCGTGGAGTGATTGATGAAGGAGTTGTAGAGATGGGTAAGAGGCAAAGGTGAAGGATGATGCTCAGTGCCCAGGGCTCTTCGGCTTCTCCATCTTATAGAAACATAGGTAAGGGGAAAGGGAATCTGAGAACTCTATGGATTTGCTGTTTGGATGAGAAATGTCCTCCATGGGTGTGTGTATTTGAACATGTGATCTCCAGTGGGTAGAGCTGTTTGTGGAGTTGAAATTGAAGCCTTGCTGAAGGAAGTGTATCATTGTGTGTGGGCTTTGAGGGTTTATAGCCTCACCCCATTTCCTCTTCTCTCTGCCTCCCGTGTATGGAAGACAACATCACCAGCTGGCTTCTGCTCCTGCTATTACTGGGCCTTCCCCCCATGAGTGGACTCTTAGGACTCTAAACTGTCAGCCAGGCAAGCCCCTTCTTCTGTGAGCTGCTGTTTGTCTGTATGATTTATCACAGCAGCAGAAAATAGATATGATGGACAACACCTGAAGACATGGTTTTTTTTGTTTGTTTGGTTGGTTTTTTTTGTTTTTTTGTATTTTTCAGGGCTGATATTTTCCACAGGTCTCATGGTTTATTTTTAAATCACACTCGGAGGTTGCGGTCCACTCCGTAACACTGTCCAATGCAAAATCAAAGGTGATGAGAGTCTAGGCAGAAGCGCGAGTTTCCCTAGGGCTCTCCACCCTAAAGCCTAGACTCAAACTCCACGGAGGTGATGGATGGATGCCAGGGAAGGGTTTTAGGATACAGAGAAGAGTGCTCAAGATTGTGCTTCAGAAAGATCGATTCGTGGGTCGCAAGGAGCAAGCCAGGGCACTAGCGCAGTGCTTCAAAAATGGCTGCAAATGGTTCACTGCCCAATCCAAGGAAGAAGCAAGGACAGAGCTCAGGGTAGGGTGGACTTCAGCAAGTTCCCATTAAAAACTTCCTCACCATTAAAAACAGGTCAGCACATGCTAAAGCTGCGGTGACTCTCGCTTTCCTCCTCATTTAAAAAGGCTGGTTCCTTTTTTTATTTTCTCTTAATTCAAAAAGCACCTGATTTATTATTGTGTGTATGTACGGATGATGGGGTTGAGCATATTGCAAACTAAAGGAGAATGTTGTGAGGTCGGCTTTTTCTTCCACTTGCTTGTGGGTTCCAGGGAAGGAACTCAGGCATGACTTTTATATGCTGAGTCCTGTTGCTAGGCCCAGCCTACAGGAATTACCCCATTGAACCCACTTGAAGTTCCCCAGGTTCCTAGAGTCCAAGGTTCTTGGCCCTAAGGATTTAGAATTCCTCCCCATGTAACTGGTGCAGGCTTAATTTTCTTCTCTGTTGACAGTGCCCCATCCAGTCCTTGACAGCACAGTGGGTAGGCGATTCAGGGATCAGTATTTGGTGGGAAAATGGGCGTGGCAGTCATTAGCATCTTGGGAGTCCAGGACATTTGTGGGGGCCTTTGATGTTCAGCCCATGCTGATCAAGGCTGATGTGCCATGCCTAAGGCTGTCTTTACTTTGGCCACGTTTGGATCCGTGCCAAGTTGGGGTGTCCAATATTCAGCCCCCCTTTCTTCTGTTCAGTACTATGTGGGTCCCCAGTTCTCATGGAATGGATTGAACCCCTCCATGCTTTCGGGGAAAGTGCCTCCAAGAGAGCTCACCTCAGCATCTCCCTCTGCCACCCCTCCCTGCACTTTCTGCTTTCTTGTGTTTCTGTTTGTCTTAGGGACATCTAACAATGCTACGTTATCAAAGCAGGCAAGCAGGCAAAGAAGCAAAACCAAACACAAGCAAACAGGAGGGGCAAAATGTAAAACAGCAATAAAAACTGAACACAAATTAAAATCTTGCCAATTTATGCTGTTCTCTTCCTTCAATGTTCCCATCACCACCCCCTGCTGTCCCCAGCTGAACATCTTTTAAAAGGCATAAGTATACATATTCATGCGTGTACTTCTCTGTGTTTGAGGTCAGAGAGTCTAATACAAGCTGTTCTGATGAAGCTACAAAGAATGTCTCTGCCACCTCCAGCGGGCTTATCCTTGATCTGCCCACCAGCAGTGCCAACTGAGACTGGCTGTAATGTGGAGCAGGTTATAAAAATGGTTGTGATGGACGATGGTGATGCTTCTGCTGTGGAGGATGAAGGAAATGAGAGACTTTTCATGCCTGTCTTCCTGTCTAGCTATTATCTACCATCTACTATCTATCTATCTATCTATCTATCTATCTATCTATCTATCTATCTATCTATCTATCTAATCATTTACCTATCATTATCAATCATCTAGTATCTCTAGTATGTACTATGTATCTGTCTATTTTCTATCTACGTATCTCTTTATATTTATCATTTATGATTGATAACCTATCGATCATCGCTCTTTCATCTATCATCTGTTGTCTATTATTATCTATATATCTATTCTTCCTTCTATCTATCCTTCTTTCTGCCTCACATCCATTCATCTATCTATGTCTCTATCAATGTATGTATCTATATGTCACCTATCATCTATCTGTCTTTCTGTCTATCATTTATCTAGATACATACATCTCATACCTATACCAACACTTTTGAGTGCATACTTTTGGGATGTGTTTTCTGCTTTCTTGGGTTTAGTTTCTGTGGCGATCAGCACATGTGTGTTCTGCTGTTACCCCTTTCAAGTCCCATTTTTCCACATTGCAGAGAAACACCACTCTGTTCCAATGACACACTACAAGGTGTCTAGGGCCATCTCTGGAGCTGTGGAACTTTAGGGTTGGCATTGTGTGCCCACAACTTTCCAAGTTCATGAAATGTATCCCCCAGGGATGATGCAGGACAAAAACCAAGGGCCAAAGTGGCTGATCTAAACCTCCAAAGTCTGGTGCAGAAGTGTATCGTCAGAGATGAGGATGCTGGGCCTATTTTGGGCCTCTTGCATAGACTTCCTCTCCCTGGACCTGTCCATCATCAGATGAGGTGCAGAAGGCTGCCCAGAGAGCACTAGTTCAAGCAGGAAACCCAGTGTGGCTGAGATGCCCCCTATTAGGCTGGAAGCATCTTAGACAGGCTGGGAGAGTCATACTATGTGGAATACTGTATGGAGCACAGGGGCTCATTACTCAGCAGACAGTAGTGAGCATTTACTGTCTCTTAGACTGTATTCTAAACACTGTGCAGGTATTAACTCATCTAAAACCCTCACGGCATCCCCGTAGGGTAGGTGCAGAATAGAACTAGAAACTGCAGTCACCTGGATGATGGCCTCCAAGGTGCCCATGTGGTAAAAATTGCAAATGGTTCTCTATGGCTGACGTGTAGCCAGATAGGGAGATGAGGCTCCATGGTGGATTCAGATGCCTGATTCTAAAGGAGCATGAGGTCGTCACCAAGTGTCTGGCCGGGTGGCTACCATGCAAAGGTGGGTGCTGACCTTGATATATATATATATATATGATTGAAGTTCAGGTCTCTCTCAATGAGGAAGCTGATGGAGATGAGGTTATCAAACTATAATGGTTAGTTTTCATTGTCCGTTTGACAATTTAGAATCTCCTGGGAGATGGGCTTCTGGGCATGTCTGTGGGGGATTATCTTGATTTTGTTCACTGAGGTAGAAACTCTCCTACTGTGGATGGCATCATGGCCTTGCTATGATCCTACATTACCTAAGCAGAGAATGAGAACTCAGTAGCTGCATTCATTCTTTGCTCTCTGTGTCTTGACTATGGACACAATGTGACCAGGTGCTTCAAGCTCCTGTTGCCTTGATTTCCCTAACATAGTGGACCATACCCTTGACCCCTGAGGCAGAAGTTCCTATCTCCTCTAAGTTGCTTTTGTCAGGATATTTTATAACAGCAATGGGAAAAGAAACTAAGGCAGAGACCAACTCACTGTGCTGCCTAGGGTGGGTGGATTGATACCTGTGGTTCGTGGGAGCATCCAATAGTCACTAATACTGAGATCAATAATCATAGGCAATATGTGTCTTTAGCACTGGACAGAACATGATGATGTGGCAATCTTTGAGCCAATCATTGTTATTTTGGGTTCCAGTGTCTCATATGATCATTGTAACAACACAGCAAGTTGCACGTTATTTAGGGGGCCCCTGGGAAGAAACGCAGATGTAGAAAGTCATGTCCCCAAGTCACTTGGCTAGAGGTTAAGTTTGTAGCAAGCTGTGTCTGAGTTCAAAGCCACAGGGAGGTACTCCCCCAGCTCCCTTCTTCGCCCTTCAAGCTCTTTGACTATTTAATCCTACCTCCTCCATGCATTGTGTAAATTGTATGGAGAAAGATCTGTCTGCCAGAATCCCTCCTGTTTAGAGCACACTGAACCTGTCTGGAAAATCTACTAGGATAAGCTGTCTTGACGTGGAGTGTAAAGAGAGAGGCTAGGAACACACTCAAACCCAGCAATGCTTGTGTCAAGAGTGTTGGCAGCCACGCTGACTTTGTATCTGAGCCTTGCTTTTTCCTTTTTTCTTAAGACTGTTAATTTGTTAGCCAGATGGACCCAGTCTTTTCAACAACCTCCAGTAGAAATGCCAGGCCTAACATAGGCATGCAATTTGTGCTTAGTGGGGCACTCTCTCCAGGCCACAGAATGAGGCAAAAGTTATTACTTTTGCTTTCTATGGCTTTGCAAATGGGCTCTGGTCTCTAAGACTCCCACCAGATACCTTGTCGTCAGCACATTATTTTGAGCATATCTCTATCATCTACACATTTATTTAAGAGTTGCAATTGTGGAGCACATTTGCAATCATTTCTGGAAAGTGAAAAAAAAAAAAAAAGGTCAAAACCCCTGGAATTTTAGAAACAACATCCAGACACACACATGCGCATCACACCCGCATCAATTCTTCTGAGTGGCTTCTTTTTGTGTCTGCTGCTGTGGGCTTCGTTTCTCTGGCAACAAGCACACGCGTGCTCGGCTGCGTCGCCACTCCTTCTGAGTCTGATCTTTCCACACGGCAGAGAGTTGCCGCTCTGTTCCACTCATTTTAACACGAGGTGTCTGGGGAGATCTCTGGAGTGGTGGAGAGCGACGGATGGAACACATGACATGAACTGAAACTTTGTATGACTGGAACATTCTCACAGAGACCGTGTACTTACACTTCACGACTTGCCATGGCAGCAACTGTCGGCTTTTTGGCTGATTTTTTTTTTTTTTAAATTTTCTTTCCCAACTTGATTAGAGCAGGGTTGTTTTTAGCACAGAGATCTGGGTGATGCCGAGACTACAGGGGGACTATGGCCCTTGTGTTGTTGGCAGCATGTTCAGCCCATGGTATTTCTGCAGGAAAATCTGAGGCCACTTGATTATTCTGTTAAGTGTTGGCCTAGTTAAAGATTCATAATACGTTCTGAAACTCTGGACACACATGAACTGAATCCATCACAATATATGTGCAAGCTGCAGAATAGGGGAGTTCCGCTCTGTCAACTGCATGGCTCCTCCCCAGATGCGCACCACCCATATATGACACGTGACTGCCTGGCGGTGGTCAGAGTGCTGGCATTGGTGTCAAAGTGTGCAGAAAATATGAATGTGGCTTAATTTCACATTTCTAGGTCAAAATAAATGTCAATGTGGTTTTTAATGTCATCTCCGCATTCAGTGAATCAGCTCATCTATCCTGCTTTGCAAACTGACAAACGGCAGAGTGGGGCATGGAAACCAAAGGATTACGCAATGCCTGTGAGTGTCAATCATGATGCTTGCTATGGTGATGGCCGAGGGCAGGAACTCGGGCTGCAGAGAGAGCACAGAGGGGAAACTTTGACTCCAGGACATCAGGGAACTCTTCCTGGAGAATGCCAGTTGAGCTGAGGTACAAACGGCGTACAGAGGAATGCCAGAGAGGCCAGGGGGCTCATTACAAGAGATAGTATCTGTAAGAGCTCTAGAGTCTGAGGAAACATTGAATCATCCTCACGGAAGCCAGTGTGGCCCGTACACAGACAACGTTGGCACTCTCAGACACAGGCGACTCTTACTGGTTGCGTTACAAAGAAGACTGAGAAAATATACTGGGGTGAAGAGACATTGAGCCATCGGAAGAGAGGCTAGGTAAGAAAGCCTGGCCAGTTCCAGGAGGACCCACAGAAGCAGCTGTTAGGGGGTGGGGCCACTGGGACTCTGAGGACAAGTGCACATGGAGATTTAATGAGATTAAGAATGAGAGGGCCGGGAGGTATACCTGCAAGGGCAGGGATCTATTGACAGCAACCCCAGTTCTAAACATCCCAGGCGGCCACCCACTGGCCAGTCTTCCCCATGTTTGAACGTTACAGTTCGTGTCTTCAGCCCCTTGCTGCAGTGTCCAGCTATCAGAGTTCCCCTACCACATGGTACACCCAGCTCATGCTGGGCTCTCTCACGAAGCTTGTGGCACAAGGAAGACTTCGAACATGAAATACAAATGTTCTCACACCCTGCACTTAACTAATGCATCCTCACACTTACAATCCAACAGGAAGACTCTGCAAACCCACCTTGGCAAGCATTCGCTTCCTGCAGAGAATAAAGGAGGTTGGAAAACACCACGACATTACCAGATTCTGCTAGTCACTGGGAACAAATGCTTTGGGATCTGCAGGGAAAGTGTTTACAAAGCTCACTCTGAGAAACTAATATTGAGGCTGAGAAATGTCTGTTCTTGGGTAGGAGGCAGCCTTAGGCAGGCCAAGGAGCGAGGCTTCTAGAATCAGACAAGTCCAGTGTGAACCCATAGCCTGCTACGTATAACTCGCCTACTAGGTATAAGTGGGAAGCTTATGCCTTGCTCTGGAAGCCTGAGTTCCCTCACTTATAGAATGGGGACATGGGATTTACTTTGCAAGGTCATTAGAAAGATTGAATGGGCAAACTGCTTTGTGTGGTGTACAGAGAGCAGTGTGATGCCTGCCAGGCTTCCCCACAACACATGGGACTGTGTGAAGGAAAGCTGTGGGAACTTTCCCCTCTGATGAGAGAAATGTGGGCTATTCTCCTTTGCCTCCTGGACTACTCAAGCCTCTTTGGCCTGGTGGAGAGGGTGGGGTTCTTTGCCTCTCTCTGGCTCAAACCAGACCTGGATGCATGGTCTTATGTTACTTCCAAAGGGAAGCCAGTTGGATGGAGGGCAGGTAGAAACCTGGACTTCAAGCATCGCCTGTGAGATGTCCTAGTAAGTTCCTGTGGGGCTCAGACAGACCATCAGCCCCTTGCTGCGCCACCACAGCTGCCATGCTTTTGTGTTTCTGGATTGGCTCCTTGCAGTAAACAAAGAACAGGCCCAAACTGTCTGAGCTAATTATATCCCGGAGGAGTTGTTAAAGGAAACAGCCAAGCCCCTCCACTCCCCCCGGGGCTCTGATTAGCTCCATGCCCCTCCCATATTCTAATCGTGCCCTTTATTAGATCGCTGTTGGATCCCGACTAAGTTTAATTTCGCATTCACTTTTCTAAACATCCTGGAGATGACAATTACGAAGCAGACATGCAGACTTTTTGTTTGTTTGTTTGTTTTTTTAGAAACCGCCAAAGGTACCTGAGGCCACCAACTCAGGAGTTCTGATAACCATGTTACTTGTTTTAATATAAGCTTTCCAGGGAGCTGGCCCAGAACCTTCTGCCAAAATCTTTGCAGACTGCTCCCTCCTCGTGCTCCCCAAGCACCTCATTTAGTTAAGTGGTTTTGCCTCC
The DNA here is from genome assembly GCA_902168325.1 of Peromyscus nudipes. Lineage (NCBI taxonomy): Eukaryota > Metazoa > Chordata > Mammalia > Rodentia > Cricetidae > Peromyscus > Peromyscus nudipes. The sequence goes on along the minus strand of CABHPH010161716.1, from coordinate 19,001 downwards.
TTCAGGTTACTCTGTAATTGGGGTGATTATTCATTCCCGTCACAAGACTGAAGCAGAGGAAGAGGTTGGCTTGGGTTGGCATGGGACCCCTAATACTGCCTTGCCTCCTGCTGCATTGGATCACTTATCTTACTCTGAGTGTGTGACTTCATAGATCTGAGGAGCTGGCACAGGTTCAGCCAGTCAGCTGCCTGGTGGCCACTGTTCAGGAAGAGGAATGCCATCATCACAGTGGAGTTAGCCTCAGTGGGAACAGTTTGCCAGCCTGCCAGGAAGATGGGGTGACTGCAACCTGGCCAGAGCATCCCTGGGTGGGATGGTCTGTCTTTTCTCACAGCCCAGGTGTGTGTGCTCTGGAGAGCTTCCCTAAGTGAGTGGTTGATAGGAGGAATGGCTTTCTCCAGGGACAGACCTGCTGTGTGAGGGGGCATTAGTATTGTTACATGAATGTCAGACCATATGAGGAAACCTATCAGAGGATGACACAGCTCACAGACTGCTCAAGGACACTAGAGGGCCACCCTCTGTCTCAGACTTTCATCTGAGATGTCCTCCTTCCTAACTTGTCCTCATTCTTGCCAGATCATCTTACTTTTGGGTTCAGGCCCACATTTGCACGACCCATCAAGACATTCGTCACTAGTCCATCAGGGCTACCTACCCCTCCTCCACACCATGTTTCCCAAATTGGCCTAGAGCACTCTGAGTAGCCACAGACAATCTCAAACTTCTGATCCTCCTGCCTCTACCTCCCAAATTCTGGGATTCCAGGTCTGTACTACAACCTCCAATGTATGCAGTGCTGGAGATTGAATCCAAGGCTTCATGGATGTCAAGCAAGCCCTCTATCAACTGAACTATACAGCTCCATCCATGACCCTCATTAACAGCATCCCACTCCACTCCTGTGTCTCCACACCCTCTGAATTTCATAAACACACAGAGTTACTGGCCAGAGGCCCTAGCTGTGGCCTTTGGCTCCATGCAAAACAGACGTGTTAGAAGAATAAGTAGAAAGATAATTACAAGGTGTGATGAGATCCACAGTGAGGGAGTCTGGGCTGCTATAGAAATAAGGGAAACAACAGGAACCCAGGCGTGGAGACTTGATGAAGCCTTCCTGGAAGGAGAGAAGTTGACGTGAGACCCAAAGAAGGGAAAGGGAACATATGGCAGGCAGAGAGCAACATATGAAGTTTTAGATTAGAGAAAATCAAGCAGGTTTGGAAGAATGCTGGCCCATCTAGGCTTTGCCTGCAAAGACCCTGGGGACGGGTTTGGACTGTGGCTTCAGAAATGAGAGTAGGGTAGGATTAAAACATCTATGGTCTTTGGGACAAGGATATAGAAATCATGGGAAGGCAAGAGGCTGTGTGAGCACTAATCCTTGATCCTTTCTCCAGGGACAGACACAGCTTTTGTGTCACTTGTTGAGAGCAGATGTCCTGAGATGGGCCAGTCATTACTTGGCCACTCCCACAATTTCTGTGACATCTTTACCCCAGTGCATCTTGTAGGCAGGACAAATTGTAGGTCAAAGGGTTTGTGGCTGGGTTGGTGTCCCAGTCCCTCCACTGGAAGTCTTACCTGGTTACAGGAAATGGGCAATTCAGGCTCCATATCCCCTATTTCTAGGAGTCTCAGCTCGGATCACCCTCATGGATTCCTGGGAGTTTCCATTGCACTAGGTTTCTAGCTCATCCCAGAGATGCCAATACTCTGAGGAGGAGCTCACCCCTGAGGGCCAGAACCCAGAGGCAGGATACCCCAGACACCTAGGATAGAACCAAACAGAATTGGCAAAAAATAGTCAATGAAATGGTTTCTGATGATATTCTGGTATACTCATAGATTGGTACCTAGCCCAACTGTCATCCAGCAACTGATGGGAGCAGATGCAGAGACCCACAGCCAAAACATTAGATGGTGCTCAGGGAATCCTGCGGAAGACGGGGAGGAAAGACTATAGGACCCAGTGTTGTCAAGGGTACCACAAGAAAACCTGAAGAACCAACTGGGCTCATAGGGGCTCACAGAGACTGAACCTACAACCAGGGAGCCTGCACGGGACTGACCTAGGCCCTTTGTATATATGTTACAGTTGTGTAACTCGGTCTTCTTGTGAGACTCCTAACAGTGGGAGCAGGGGCTGTCTCTGTTGCCTGCTTTTGGAACCCATTCTTTCTACTGGATTGCCTCATCCAGCCTTAATAGAAGAGGAGATGCTTAGTCTCACTGCACTTTGATATATCATGGCTGGCTGATATCCATGGGAGGCCTGCCCATATCTGAAGAGACACAGGATGGTGGGTGTGGATAGAGAGGAGGTGGTGGGGAGGAACTGAGGGGAGAGGAGGGAGGGGAAACTTTGGTTAGGATGTAAAAACAAAATAAATAAATAAATAAATTCAGAAGGCAGACAAGAATTTATTGAAAGAATGAAGCCTACTATGATTGGCTGGATAATAGATGGTCCATATAACCTCAAAAAAGAAGTGGAGGAAGAGGAAAAGAAAGAGGAGGAGGAGGAGGAGGGGGAGGGGGAGGAGAAGGAGGTCCATCTGATCCTGTTTCAGAGATGATTTATTCTTTACTCGTTGTCCCATGGTTAAGATTTAAGGCATTTCTGTTTTTTGATATTTCTTTATCCTGTACATTTGTTATATTATGAGCATCTCTGTGCACAAGGTTTCTTTGCCTGCTTTCTCCTCCCTTTTTCCGGTTCATTTTCTAGAGGAGAATCCAGTGGCTGGAATTGCTTGGGAGAATGTTACAAGCATCCCAAGGGCCCTTGCGGTTCCCTCTCTGTTGTTCCACCTCTAAAGACACCCGACAAAAAACAGCACTAATAAGTCTCTCTTCCACACCCTCAAAGTACCACCCGGCTTGGAAACAGAGCCCCGGGTCTTCATTCCCAGCCAGCTTGAGATGCTTGCTCCCCTTTCATTCTGTATTTAGAGAACTCACTCATATTTTTGTTTTCTGGGTAAGGACTGGCCACTTTACACCTGGTTCGCTGCATGATTGTAAATTCTTGATCCATTTTATTTGACAGGAGAACAGGCTCAACCATCCTAGCAGTCATCACACCAAAAGAAGTGAGACCCTACAGACCACACTCAAGTCAGGACAGGATGTACCAGTCAGGGAAGACAAGGGATACAGCTTTGTGGAAGAGCTGTGCGGCAGAGTTTTGGAAAGCTGGGTGTCTCTTCAAGGGTGTTCGGATGGAGTTGTCAACCCTAGGCAGACAAGCAGAAACGCGTAGCCTAAGGGCAAATTCAAGACTGCAATTCCAGTTCACAGAAACAGAGTGAGGAAGAGGTCAGCATGGGTTGATTGCAATGACTGCTAGAAGGAGCCGGGGGTCAGATACATCCCCGACTATGCAGGCTTAAGTCTAAATGGGAACAAGAATCCAGACAGCGTTCTGTGGAGTTGGAGACACTGGGGAGTTGGAGGAGTTGTAGCAAGTGACGGCCACATGCCACGCATTGTGCCAGGTTCCTGGCATACACCTAGCTCACACTGCAATGCCCCAAGACACAAAAATTTATTCTAATCTTATGGGTAGGCCAAGAGGGGTTTGTAAGGCTGAAGGGCTTTCCCCTGAGTCCCAGATCTATCAGCTGCTTTGCTCGGTGCTGTGGTGGGGGTGGAGCCAATATAGAGCTACCAGGTGATGCAAAAGAGCTATTAATGGTTTCAGTGGTGTGTGTGTGTGTGTGTGTCTGTGTGTCTGTGTGTCTGTGTGTGTCTGTGTGTGTCTGTGTTTGTGTGTCTGTGTGTGTGAGAAAGAGGGGAGTTGGCTTGGAATGGTTTAGAGAGGAGAGGAGCTAGTTAAGATACTGCCCATAGCTTTTTTGATTTCCACAAATAATTTGGGGAGAGAAACAGGGCGAAAGTAATGGGGAGTGAACCTAACATATATCACACACCCCTATGAAAATGTCATAATGGAACCAATTAGTGTATAAAATTAATGTGATAATGGAAAGATTTAAGATGATAATAAATGCAACCATATGTAAAACAAAGAAACATTTCTTTTTTTTTTCCAACCTGTGTCTTCATGTCCTGTCTCCTAGTTCTGACATGACACTGCTGGACTATGGAGACTTTGATGACTTCTAGGAAGAGGGATGGTGTGTCTATCCTCCCAGGACTGGATTTTATTTCTTCCAGGTCTGATGGAGGCTCAGAGCCAGGAAGCCATGCCAAGAGCTCCACAGCCCCCTGCTCATCTCTTTCTTAACACAGGGGCCCTTAAGAGAGAGGAAGGGCTGCTCTGAATTCTGTAAAAAGGAAACAAGTCCAACTTCGTTTCTGATTATGCAAATTCTCTGTCTGCACTTGACCCATGTGCCTCAGCCAGAAGTCGGGGTGTGCTGAGCTCCCATGTTCCTGATGAGCTCAGGCATGGGAGAAGGGAAAGAGATTCAGCAAGGGTCCAGTGCCCTGCTCTCCCCAGGCAAGTCCTTGCTTCAGCCTTACAGGAGAGTGTAGGACATGAATTAATATCCATTTTGTAGATAAGAAAGAAAAACAGGGCTCAAAGGGAATTGGAATATAATAGAATAACACAGCTGCATTTTCCTGCACCTGAGGTCAGTCCCAACTCTTTATTATTTTTTCTTGTGTTGAAAATAGATTCTTTTCTCATACAAAATATCCTGTTACAGTTTCCCCTCCCTCTACTCCTCCCAGTTCCTCCTCAGCTCTCCCTCCCTCCTGATCAACTCCATTTCTGTCTCTCATTAGAAAAGAACAGGCTTCTAAGAGATAGCAACCAAACATAACAAAATAAAACATAATAAGATAAAGCAAAACCCATCACACTGAGGCTGGATAAGGCAACCCAACGCAAGAAAAAGAGTCCCAAGAGCAGGCAGAAGAATCAGAGACCCACTTGTTCTCACACTCAGGAGTCTCATGAGAATGTTGAGCTAACAGCTATAGTATATATGCATTGGACCTGGCACAGGCCCGGGGAAGGCCTGTATTTGCTGCTTCAGACTCTGTGAGTTCATATGAGCCTTGCCTAGTTGACTCAGGGGGCCTTGTTCTCCTGGTGTCTCCCTTCTCCTCTGGCTCTTATACTCCTTCTACCTCCTCTTCTGCAGGGTTCCCTGAGCTCCGAGGGGAAGGATTTGATGGAGACATCCCATTTACAGCTGTGTGTTCCAAGGACTCTCTCTGTGTGTAATGTCTGGCTGCCAGCTTCTGCATCTGTTTTCGTCTGCTGCAGGATGAAGTTTCTCTGTACTGTCTGGATAAGGCACTGATCTATGTGGATAGCAGAATGTCGTTATGAATTTTATTGATACTTTTTTCTTTTAGACCCAGCAGTGTAAGGTTTTACCTTAGGTCTCTGGGCTATCTAGTCTCTGGTTCTTGGTCACCCAAGCAGTGTCAGATATGGGTTCTGTCTCACAGAGTGGGCCTTAAGTCAAATCAGACATTGCTTGGCTACTCTCACGAGTTCTGTGCCACCATTGCTCTAGTATATCTTCCAGGGTGGACACTATTGGAGATCAAAGTATCTGTGGATGCATTGGTGTTTACGTTTCTCCTTTGGTAGCCTGCAGAGTATCTTCTCACACCAAAGACACTAGAACATAGGGGTGAAGATTTCATGTAGGCACCAGCTCGACTTCTCCCTGTTCAGTGAGTTGTGTGGGTGTTGTCCTCAGCAATAAGGCCATCAGTTTGCAGAGAGCAACCCATTGTCTTAGCAGCAACCTGGGTTGTTTGAGGATTTCCATAGGACCCCCTTGGCCAACAACTCAACTGATGCAACCCAGGCCCACTACTGGAAGCCTGGTTTGGTGACAAGAGATGGCCAGTTGGGAGTCCATATCCCCCATTATTAGGAGACCTCATTGGGATCACCTTTATATATTTTAGGAAGTTTCCACTGCATTAGGTTTCCATCTCATCCCTCAAATGCCCCTCAATGCCAGCCATCTCTCCCTAAATTTCCTCCTTCAACACTACTTTTCCTCCCCCTCCCTGACCTGATCCTCCTGTTCTGTCCCCACCTGACCCCAGTCCAACTTTTTATATTTAAAATAATTGCATTTTGTGTGCGTGCATGCATATCATCCTCTCTCTCTCTCTCTCTCTCTCTCTCTCTCTCTCTCTCTCTGTGTGTGTGTGTGTGTGTGTGTGTGTGTGTGACAGCACTTATGTGGATATCAGACTCGTTTCTTCCCTCCCATCATGTGGATCCCAGGGATCAAACTCAGGACCAGGCCAGCCCTTTTACTATTTTTTTTTTAAAAAGTATTTCTTTTTAGAGTTTTCATACAAGAATATGCTGTATGTTGAGCATCCCTCATGACCCTACAGTCCCCCGGTTCCTCCCCAATCTTGTTACTCTCCCTTTCCCATTAGACAGTTTGACTTCTGTCTTCCTGTCATTTATACATACACAGTTTTATGTATAACTTAGGAACTACAAATGAGAAAACACATGAAATTTGTCTTTCTGACGCTGGCTCAATTCACCTAATACGATTATCTGCCAGGGTATTTTTTTTTTTTTACAGAGCACATAGCTTTGTTCTTCCTCTGCTTTTGGTTACCTAAGTTGGTTCCATAATGTCACCACTGTGAGTAGTGCCGCAGTAAGCGCAGATGCACAAGTATCTCTGTGGCACATTGGCTTACAGTCCTTTGGATAAAAATAGGAGGGGTCTAGCTGGCTCATATGGTAGATCTATTTTTAGTGTTTTGAAAAACTTCCATACTGTCTCTTGTAGTTGCTGGACTGGTATTTCTTCTGATTTGTTTTCTTCATGACTATCTTTCTGACTGGCATAAGATTCTTTTACTGTTTATTTATTTTATCTATTATATGTAACTGTACATGTGTTATTTATGTATGTGTGTGGAGGCCAGATGCTGTTCCTCAGGGGCCATCTACCTAACTTTTTATAAAGTTATTTTAAATTATGTATATACGTGTTTGTGGGGTGATGGTGGTATCTGTCCTGTGAGTGTGAGTGCCCATGGAGGCCAGAAGAGGGCATCAGATCCACTGGAGCTGGAGTTATGGGTGGTTGTGAGCCACCTGATGTGGGTGCTAGAAACTGAACTCAGATCTTCTGCAAGAGCAGTGCAAGCCTTTTAATGGCCAAGGCATTTTTCTAGCCCCAATCCATCCTGGTTTTGAAACAGAGTCTTTCACTGGGACCTGAGGCTCATCCATTAGGCTAGCCTGCTTACCAGTGAGCCTTACGGATTCTCCTGTCTCCACCTCCCCAGGAACTGATTACAAATGAGACAGCATGACAGGTTTTTTCACCTGGGTACTAGGGTTCAAACAAGGGACCCCATGCTTACCAACTGAGCACCTTCCTGGACTCCTTTATATCCTAATTTCCTCATTTGTAAAGGAGTATAATTTTGCCTTCTAGATATTTTTAAAGAAACATACGAAATTATATCCACAGATTTCCCTGTGGATAGCAGAATACATCTGGAATTCCACTTCATTTTTAAATAGTGATGGGAATTCCGGATAGTAAGTGGGGGAGCTGAATACTGACCTTAGCTGGCCAGTTCCGGATTCTATGTGCCTCCTTCCACATCACAAGCTCCAAAATTAAGCAAATCGCTTCCAACCGAAACACTGGGAAGCTGGCCAAAGCAATCTGTGGCTTTCTTAAACTTAGAAGCTAATGGAAGAAGGAAACCAAATCCCTGAGACAGGAGCTCCCAGGCAGGCCTGCAGCAGGGTGGCAAGGTGCAGGCGTAACTGGCCCGCCTTTCCTTCTGTACAGCTGGGGCCAAAATACCCATTTCAGGAGACCGAAGTTTCTGAAATCCCATGGAGACATTATTCCCTCGACTGGAGGAAATCACGTATGCCAATCTCCTTATGTTTTTTGGGTGCTATGCATTATTTTATGTGATAATTTCGAAACCCAAATGATGGCACATGTCATGATGAGGGAAGGAGGGAGGAGAGGGCCCAGGGCGAGGTGGGGTGGGACGAGGCTATTCTAAACACATTCTTAGGAGGTCACCACTGGCTAGGTGGTGCTGGGGCAGAGCATAGGATTTAGAAAGCCAAATCTCTGCTGACCCACAGCAGGGAAGAAGGCTAGAAAATGTTCCATCCCATCCAATTCTCTGGCTTCCTGCTCTCTAGTAACAATAGTGAGGGTCCCATTCACTAAATAAAACTTAACGTCTGAAGTCTTTTGTAGTCTTAAGACCATTCATTACTCTATCCTTGTTGAGCCCACTGGGACCAAAGGTGTTATTTCCTTTTGCCCACCCCAGAAATGCAGCCAAGACAAAGAGGGCAAACACTTGCCGAGGGCATCTGGCTAGGAACTGGCAGAGTTGGGATTTAGTCCTTACTTTTCGAGATTTGTTGTTGGTAGTGCTTGGATTGAAACCGAGGTCTTCATGCACACTGGGTCAGTGCTTTCCCACTGAGCCACACTGCAAGGCTCCTGTCCCCAGCCTCTTGATAATCAGCTTCTGTCTGCTGCCAGCATTATCCATCCAGGTGTGTTCCAGCTCCTAGCACTTGGTCTTTGGTTCTCTAGATCACATTTCCTAGTCACCGGCATCACTGGAGACATTCGTGGGAGAATTTATGTCGTCACTCCATTTCCTCTGGCTGCCAAGGGGGCAGCTTCCCTGAGGCAGGAGGGAAGTTCACCAGGCACCAGCATCACACCTTGCATTAGCCACAGAGCTGACAGGTGACTGGCTCCAGCTCCCTCCAAATGTGTCACCAGGAAAGCAAGTACCAGAAACTTTCAAGTTGTGATTGACAGTATGAGCTCTGGATCTGGGCTTCTGGGATCGACTCTCCCACAAATGCATGATGGCATACCACACACAGAGCCTTTCTGAACCTGTCTACTCCATTGTAAGCTAGAGGGAAGGATAGGAACTAACCAAGGGGCAGCCAGGAGTGTGACATCCCACCATGCTATGACTACCACTCAATGTGCTGACTGTGATGGATGTATCTGTACAGGGACTTGAAGTGGACCCCAGAGCACTGGGCTGTGCTTATGCGATCTAGCCAGCATTTCCAGATACATTCCAGCAGGATCACACAGCCCTTCCCTCTCTCTCCCCTTGCATTATGCCCTGAGAGCAGCCTCTGTCTCTCTTCACATCCCTACATTCTGCTCCTGTTGTCTTAGGACCTAAATACTAGGTCCAGTATCCCTTATTCCAGTTTCCGCTGGGAGCCAATTGGACCTAGGGTAACAGGAACGTTGGCAGCCTCCCCATTTCACAGATGGGCAAGCAGATGAGACCCTTCTATTATGGGCCAAGTTAATCAGTCTTGCACACGTGTGTGTACACACTGTTCTGGGATTCCTGCCACACCCTGCCAGGATGATGTGTCCCCATGTGCCTCACAATACCACCATTCCCAGAACAGTGTGTGCAGGAGAGAGGAGGCTATCTCCTCTGCCCTACTCTTTTGTTAATATCCCTTTCATTTCTCTAATGCCCGGCATGAAGAAGCCGTTTGTAAGGAGCCGAACCCAGTGAATGGGTCCAAATAGGGACAGGACTATAACTCTCTGTAGACCAGGCTGGCCTCGAACTCACAGAGATCCACCTGGCTCTGCCTCCCAAGTGCTGGGATTAAAGGCGTGTGCCACCACTGCCCGGCTATAACTCAAGCATATGGTTTATACTCACATCTTACCCTCTGCAGTAGACTGGGGCTCCTGGAAAACTGGCTTCATCGTGCACCAGTTTTGGGCTCTAGAGAAAAGGGAAAACTGGATGCCTGCCCGTTCCCCCACTACAGCTATGAGATCTGAGCTGGAAGTCCCCTAAGGTTACAACAATACCATTCTGCCCCCCCACCCCCAGATCTATACACAGAGTACACCTTCTGGAAAGTTATGAGGCCTGCCTTCAGGGAACTGTCAGGGTGGGACTTTTCACATTCAGCCTGATAATAAATGCTTTCCTTTCTGTTCTCAGTACTTAAAAAACTTTTTTTTCTAATTTCAAAATAATTATAGACTCACAAGAAGTTGCAAAAATTAACAAAGTAGTTCCATATACTTATCACTCAGCTTTTCTCAGCATTTTACATAACGTAGTACATTATCAAAAGCAGGAAACTGACATGGGCACAAAGCACTTAACTAAACCAACACAATTAACTAGATTATAGACTTTACTCAAATGTCACCCACTCTGTGTTCACTTGCTTGTGTGTGTGTGTGTGTGTGTGTGTGTGTGTGTGTGTGTGTGTGTGTATGCGCATGCTCAAAGTTCTATACAAAAATTTTTATTAGATCTAGAGTTTTATGTTTTTTTTTTATTTTGAGGCACTTTCAGATTTATATATAGCTGTAGAAAAAAAAAGACAGATCCTGTACATCACATCTCCTCTTTTAACGTCTTCACCAAAATCATACCATGACCAAGACTCCAGCATCTCCTCAGGCAGCACACAGATCACCAACACTGCAAGGACCCTGGTGTCTTTTTAACAGCGACACCCACAACCCTGCCCTCTACCAGTTAGTCATGTAAGTCAGTTCCTACCACTTAATTCTCTATGTCAAAACTGTTTAAACTGTATTGGTTACCTTATCTATTTCAGAATAATCTATCTTTATCTACAAAAATCTTTCTTGGATTTTACTAGGAATTGCATTAAGTCTGATAATCAATTAGAGTAAAGAGGTAATATGTTGACTCCATCAATCCGTGAACATGGCGGAGGATCTCCATTTATTAAGATATTTGCTCCATTTCGTAAACATACGTAGTTTAAGACGTGCAAATTCTGTGCATATTTCCACCATAAACATTTCAGTTCTTAGCAACCATAAATGATATTTTGCTTTCATTTCACTGGGCCGTTCTTTTAGTGCGAGTTGTATTGATTGATTATCCTGTCATCTTGATTGGGCTGTGAGGCACCGACAGGCTCAGAAAGCGCATCTCTGGGTACAGCTGAGAGGATGTTTCCAGAAAAGATTAATTAAGGGAGGAAGACCCGCCCTGAAGGAGAGTAGCATCATCCTACAATCTGAGAGCCTAGACAGAAAAGTGTCAAAGGCGAGATCCTGAAACTGCCTTCCCCCTGGTTTCCCAGACTCTCTGAGGTGAGTGAGTTTTGCCAGGTGTTTCTTGGTGTCATGGCGAGCTGCATAACTCCAGCCCTGGGACAGAGACAAGTGACCATCCTTGTTTTACTTCTTGTTGCTGTGATAAAAAAAAAAAAAAAAAAACCCTGACAAAAGTGACTTAAAGGAGAAGGGGCGTATTTGGCCTATAGTTCTAGGCTAAAGTCACCAGTGTGAGGGTAAAGTGGGAGGCACTTGAGGCATCACTGTCCAGAGTAGAGAACCATGAACTAATGTGTGCATCTCTGAGCTCAGCTCCTCCTTTTGATTCACTCCAGGGCCCAGCCCATAAAACAATGCTGCTTATGTTCAAGGTGGGTCTTCCCACCTTAACCCAATTAAGAAAATCCATCATAGGCTTGCTCGCAGGTCAATCTAATCTAGGTAATTCCTCATCAACACCACCTTCCCAGGTGAATCTACATTGTGTCAAGCCCATCACAGTGACCATGAGCTGAAACCTCTAACCCATGAGCCCAAATGAACCATCCCTCCTTGAAGCTGTTTTCTCGGGTATTTTGTTACACCACCACCAAGCTTGGCTAATACACTCGTGTATAGAAACAAAATTGCTTTTTTGTGTGCTGAGTATTGCTGAACTCACTTCCCAGTCCCCTAAGGTAGTTCTTAACTTTATAGGTGACAATCACACCATTTCAAACAGGGGGTAATTCAGTTCTTCTTCTAGGATTTCCATCTCTCATTTCCCTTTCTTGCCTGTTGTGCTGGCAAGAGCTTACAGCTCTGTTTTTGCACAAAAGTGAAGGAAGGGTCTATCTCTGTTCCCAGGCCTTCGAAAGCACCCAGTCATTCACCACTAAGTATGTAAGCTGTGGAGGTTTTGTACAATGCTTTCTATCAAGTGGAGGAAGCACCTTTTCATTTCTACTTTCCTGAGGGTTTTTTTTTTTTTGTATCATGAATAGGTTCTCAGATTTTTTTTTAACAGTACAGCTTCATGGTGTCTAAAGATGAAATTCCTTTGAACACATCTCCTGAAAGTGCACACATACCTTGAATAGTTTACACAGGCCATGGGTCTGCAAATGGATCAAGATTGCATTTATAAGGAAAACTGAGCATCTCGTTTTACATAGGTCTGCCGAGGCCCAAGCATGTCAGCCTCTGTGTTCAGCTCCTGTCGTATTCCACACAAGCAGGCCCCATGGGGTTGAGCTCTGCAGATTGCCCCATGTGAGCGATACTCACGTTGGTTCTGTTAGCCTGTCTTTGGAAACCAGTTTCCTAATTTGGAAAGGGGGCTTGTAGAAGACTTTTGCAGATGGGCAGTTCAGGCTGTCTGCTGGTGGCTCCTTACTCACTTATTTCATAGATAGTTACCGAATATTTCCCAGAGAGAGGGCTCCAATATGTAGGTGATGGCTTCTACAGTGAACAGCTGGCTAAGGCTTCATCTCTTAAAAGCCCAGGTGGGGTATCACATTGTGGTGGCTCTGGCCAGGACTATGATGTGGAAAGGATCTCAGCTCATTAGGTCTTATTTTGGTACACTCTCTCTCTGCTCAGAGACTCAGTGGACCTCCTGATGTCACTGACTTGGGAGAGCTGGAAAGCAAGTCATAGTCTCTTTGGCTAAAAGTGGCCACCACTAGATGGAGTCTCTCTCTTGGGCATTTCTTGATGAGATTCATCCTGATAACAGCCTGCCTTCAGCTCATATTTATAAAGGAAAAAAATGAATATTACTAAATGCAATGCCCCGTGATTCATAATGGTGAGTGTCCTCACTGGCTACTACAGAATGGGGTAGTGGTGGTGCCATCTCACTGTGCCCTCCCCTGCTGCTTGGAATCCAGGCTCCCACACCCTGGGAGGCAGGGCATGAACAGTAGAGGTCAAATCCCAAAGGGTCTTTCCATGAAGCTAACTGTGGCCATCCACGGGGCATCTTGATTGAAGCAGAACACCATGCAGCCCTGTAGTTCAGCAGCCAGCCCTGCACACTGCTCTAATTGGGCGTTTTCAGACCATTAAGTAGATCGATCAATGACAATTATCTTTGGCTTTAATTCAGCCCCTCCCCTGCCCTTTTCTGGGCATTGCAATTACAGAGAAAGTTACACATTTATACACAGAATCACAAATACACACATGCACATGTGGCATCCAGACATGCAGTGGGGCAGAGGCTGTCAGAGTGTGTACCCCAACACTCCTGCTCCTTCTGATCTGCCCCTCATCTTCAGGAGATGGGTAACCTGATACTGAAAAATCATGGGGGAAGGAAGAGAAGTTGGAACTCTTCAGAATGCCCAGGGGAGTCCCCTGCCTAACTTTCTGGACAAGTAGAGGGGGGCATAATATTGTTTTTGAGATAGGCTACAATGTCCAGCTTTTTTGTTTTGCTTTACTTGTGTGTTTTGAAAAAGGTTTTTCACTATATAGCCCAGGCTAGCCTGTAACTCTCTATTCTTTTGACCCAGCTTCCTGAGTGCTGGGATTGCATGCATGCACTATCATAACTGGCCTCTCTTATGTTTATTATTATGATCATTATTATTTTGATACAGGGTCCCATTTAGTCCAGGTTGGTTTTGAACTTGGAGATAATAACCTTGAACTTTGGATTCCCCTGCCTCCACCTCCTGGGTATTAGGATTACAGGCATAAGCTACCATACCTGTTTTTTTTTTTTTTTTCCAGTATGAGGGATCAAACAGGGCTTGGTTCCAGTCTACCAACTGAGGCAAAGCTGCTTAAGGTCCCTTCCAGTGTCTGAGTCTGAATGAGAGAGGCCCTATTGTGGCTTGAATGTGAAATGTGCCCCATAGGATCTAGTGCCTAAATACTTGCTCCATAGCTGGTAGTGCTGTTTGGGAAGGTTGTGGAACCTTCCAGAGAAGAAATCTTGCCAGAGGAAGTGAGTCAATGTATTCTTTCCTTCTTCAACTATAAGCAAATATAAACGATGCTGCTGTTAAGTTGTTTTTAAGATGTTTGATCACAGAGATGATAAAAGCAACTAATACAAGCCGCTGGGGCCCATGACCTTCTGATTGTAACAGGTATAGAGGAACTGACCATCCACAGAGCATTTATTTAATAACAAGCAGCTGGCTGGCCCCTTGACACACACCAGGCCTTTGACTCCTCCCAACATCTGCTGGGCAGGGATTGTTTCTCCAATTCATAGACCAGGAAACAAAGGCCATGAAGTGTCCCAGTCATTGCACGCAGGTATTTCTCAGGGTGCTTTTTCACCTCTTTGCATGCCAATCAAAGTAGCCATGTTGTCTGGCCAAAACAATGGCACTGGACTATGACAGAGTTCCCCGCCGGGAATGATGCCCTTCTTCCACACAGGCCACACCTCTGTTATCTTCCAAGACTCAAAATACATCTATAGGGACCCTGTTCGTAGTCAAGACTTCTCTCAGCCAGCCCTACCCTCTGCTCCATTGGCTACCAGCTGTCCCTAACCGGCTGCTGCGGCTTTGCTCTCCTCCTCCTTACCACCGTGCAGCAGGTTGCAGAGTATACACACTCCAAGGGCAAAGAACATGTAGCTTTTCTCTCTTAGCCTTTTGCCTATGCATCCAGAAGTTATTATTGCGGGGGCTGCCCCTCGCCAATAGCCCTATCCCGTTCAGCAAGGAATCTGGTTTTCAGTAGAACCACTTTGTGCAAGCACCATGCTTTTGTTATTCCTGTTTCTGGAATCCACCCTTCAAAGCTCAAGGTCTATAAAAACCTGCTGTGTGTGAAACACAGATGCAGCATGGGGCTAAGCCCTAATCCCTCGTCTTGTGCCAATACTGCCTCTGCTTCCACTGCAATGGCTCAGCTCCTTCCTCTCATACCACCTGGGTGTAGAAGGAAGGCTGAGGCCGTAGCTGCTCCCTCCGCTCCCCTTTGCCACCTTTCCCCCTCCACCTGCATTATTACACCAGCGTCTCTCCAGCCAGCCAGCCAGCCAGCCAGCGAGTCGCATTTCCTCACTTCCTGGCATTATGTCATTTCTCAGGACAATGGAATCTTTTCCTCAGCCAAGCCTTTTGCCCATAATCTGGAATGCACACACCTCTTATCTTCTCTCTGTTTCCGATCCCTATCAGGCGTGAGAGAGCCCTGTGCTTGTCACTGCTAAAATTGTTCATGCTGCTGGGGGATGTTAGTTCATACACAAAAGAACTGAGTCAGAAGACGCCGTGCCTTAGAGCTTGAGTCCAAGCTTTTGGTGTGTTGGGGTCTGAAAACAAAGCACTAAAGCACTTACTGACAAGTGTGAGGGGCTCCTTGCTTGGGTACATGGTGGGGTGTGCCCACACACTACAGGCTCTGGCCTCAGGCAAAACTGGATTTGAATTCCTGCCCAATCACTCATTAGATATTCCACACTGATAAGTTTGCTAAACCTGCTTAAGCCTTAGTTTTCCTATATGTAAATTGGAAACAATACCAACAACCTTATAGATGGGCTATGAGAATTTTAATTACCTGGTAAAGAGGCTGGCTTGTGCTACACATACCATGTTCTCACCTGGTTGTTTGAGTGAGGCTGGTCTATCTGTACAAATCCTGAGCTGCATTCTGACAGCTGATCCAAGGTCCAACAGAGAATGGTCACAGACAAGAGGGCCAGCAAACAGCACTTGGGAACTGAATTTACCAGAAGACATCAGGAACTGATCCTTTGTTTGTGAAGGTCAAGGGTCAGGTGTCAAATAGTCTAGGTAAGGGATGTAAATTATATTGAGACACAAAGACAGTGTAAGTTCTCAGCTCTGTGTCCCCACTATTAAGGAGAAGACTTGGGACTCAGAAAGAGCTGGTCAGGAAAACCAGAAAGGAGTCTATTTCCAGTTTGTTCCTCCTGCTGTAGAAATCTGAGGATGTGGATATGTTGGTTGGGGGGTAGGAGTGAGGTGGGGCTGGTTCTGCAGATCAAACCCAGGGCTTCATGAACGCAGGACAAGTGCTCTAACACCTGAGCTAGGTCCCCGTCCCCCATTGTGTTTGGGTGTTATTTTCTGAGATAGATAAAACATCTTGGGCCAAGGACTGATCCTTTAGAGCAGCGGTTCTCAATCTTCCTAATGCTACAACCCTTTAATACAGTTCCTCATGTTGTGGTGACCCCCCCAACCATAAAATTATTTTCATTGCTACTTCATAACTGTAATTTTGATGCTGTTATGAATTGTAATGTAAATATCTGACATGCAGGATATTCAATGTGCGACTCCTGAGAAAGGATCACTCAACCCCCAAAGGAGTCGTGACCCACAGGTTGAGAACCACTGCTGTAGATGGTTCTATCTTTTATGGTTAGTTTGTTTGTTTGTTTGGCAGAGGGTTTTGCTGGCCAGTCTGGCCTTCAATTCCTAAGTCTGTCTCAGCGTCCCCAATGTTGGGATTGCAGGTGTGTCTCCTCACCCTCGTCTACAGCCCTCCAAATCTGAAATAGAGCCAAGACCTTGAACAGAAGGAATGAGGAGAGCAGTAATATGCTGCTGCCAGCACACCCCCTTGTCCCTTCTGGTAACATGGAGGATAAGAAAGAGCACTGATTTAGGAGCTCAGGGCTTGAGTTCAAGATCTGCCACTGGTTTACAGTATAAAATTAGATTCAGACACTTCAGCTCCCAGACTTTCCATGGTCTCCTCAGTCACATGGGAACATTCCCTCTGCCTCTGAGTAATTAGGAGACGGTGACAGAAAATGTCTATAACACCAGTGATAGATCATATCAGTGTTTCACATGCCAACTTTAAAAATAAGCCTAAATAATAACAATGAAGAACCTAATTGTCTGATTTAAATTGCTTTATCCACCATCCCTATTCATCTATTTCTTTTTCTGCCTCTCCTTCCTGTTTTCTCTACTGTGCTTTCTCCCACCTACCTACTTTCCCATAAGTCCATGTAAAAAATGTTTCACACATTCAATTAATTCAGTGACCACTTACGTACCCAGAATTCACAAGGAAGCTAAGGGTGTTAGTTTACAAATGTTGACAATACCAGGTGACAGGCGAGAAGCACCTGTTTATTAAAAATCATTCAAATCTCCAAGCATTTACTTAGTTAATGGGTTTGAAATGAAACTTCTGATTTCTTTGGCATATCATAGTCAATATGCCTCCCCTATTTTGAACATAATAGAGAGCAATGAAATAGTCCACATGGTGGAACTTATCCCCAAGGGTTCATTTATGTCTTCAAAACCTGGTCTGCATCTGTGAGCAATTCATTCTCCTCTCCAAGGTTTAAAAGTTTTAAGGAACATTTAATGGCTGGATCGTGGGAAATAACCTCAAGAAACTGCCGGGGGTGGGGGGGGTGGGATGCTAATGGGCATGAGATCAAACAGATGCTGATGCAGGGCAAGCATCTAGGCCAGTGAGGATTGACAGAAAGCCCTACGACCAGGGAACAGTGAGAGAGAATGAAAAGAAGAAAGATGATGTAGGGCCGATCAAGTTCAAATAGTTCAGTAAGCCGAAATAATCAATGAGAGAACATGATGTTGGAAGAATGCATCGCTACAGTGAGAGAGCGGGGAAATCCATTGGACACACGACTTAACTTACAAAACCCAGGGTGAGTATGGCTGTATTAGAAAGCCTTGATGGAGCCAGCCACCTGCAATACCTAGACTATACGGATTATTTACTGAAGCAAAAGATGCCCACGAGGGTACCTTGGTAATGGGGCACCCATCAGAGGGAGGATTATCTGTGGCTCTCATCATGGAAAATTAGTGTTAATGGTAGTGGTAAAGAAATGCACAGTTAATTGAATAAAATAGGACGCACTGTAGTTGATAATCATGCCTTTATGCTAGCTGATGTCACAGGGGTACAAGATGTGTTTGCTACTTTCGTGACTTTTTTTTCTCAAGTACCATCAACACTGCCATTGACATGGTTACTGCTAATTTTTGTCTACCTATTACATGCAGGCCCTGGGTCAACGCTTCCCACTTTCTAAGTTTTGTGTTTCCAGTTTCTCTGAAGGGGAAAAGTGCTGCTCAGTGTTTCATAGGTGGGAAAACTGAGATACTTGGTGATTTAAATAATTCACCTATCTCTTCATGGTTAATCAGTAAGGGAGATAGGTAGATTAGAAATTCTAGCGTGACTGATGTAAAGTCTCAGGATGTTTTCTTTTCTATACTCTTCCTTATAAACCTTTCCACTCCTGGCATGATAGCTCAATATTTGCAAATCTCATGTCCACTCTCTCCCTGGAAATTCTTGAATCAGGCTGTACTAGTGGGCTTCCTGCGTTCTTGCGACAATATGATGTAAGCAGATTGAGACACAGAGAGGGTGGTGAAGTTGGCTGGATGGTAGCCATGACAACATTGGAAGAAACTGAACAGTTTGGGTACCACTTAGAACATAAAGCCCTGCCTGTTGATTGCGTGACGTTTTAGTTCACAAGACACACTCAAATTCCAAGACACACTCAAATTCCAGTGATAGTAAAATGTGAAATAAAGTATGTCCTAGAATGATGGATTATATTGAATGCGGAGCACACAGGATCACCCTGGAAAGCGCAACCCCTACTGTGGCTCACATCCGGTAGAGTTTGAGTATTTCCATCTTTTGTAATGGGATGGTGATGGGTGTCATACAGTAGTTGGAGCTGCCAACAGTGCCCAGCCTTGCTATCCAATCAGTGTGCTCAGCCACAGATAGCCCTGGCTCAGCTAGGGCTACCTGGTGCCATGTGACCCAGCCCCTGCATAGCCATGCTCCAAGGAGTTCACAGGTCTCTTACTTGTACCAGAGCCAAGCATTAATGAAGGTACTTGGCATTTCAATGATGTGACCCAGAGGTGGCCCTTTCTCAGGTTCACATTAGACAGAGATAAGGTCCTGGCCAGACAG
>CABHPH010161715.1:0-39711 GCA_902168325.1 Peromyscus nudipes | reverse complement strand
CCACCTCGGCCGCCGCGGGCGGGCGCCTGTCCTCAGAGCCACCTCTCCGGGTCGCTCAGTTGTTTAGCTTTACTCGGTATTCTGGAAAGTATTATTTCTTTGAGGGAGAATAATTGTTACATATTAAGCCAGCTAAAGGAACTTCTCCCTTGTTCCTCTGACTCAAATTATATTTGTCCAGGTTTGAATCGAGTCCTGAAAGTTTGTTTATACACACTTTATTTTCTTAAACTCCTATTAAATTTGTTCTTTGACAATTTCATATATCTATATAGTTCTTTCTGATTACTGTTACACCTCTTATCTCCTTTCCATCACTCCTACAAGACTCCTCTTCCCTACAAGTCCTTTCCAGTTTCTGTCTTTTTAAAATTAGCATAGAATGGATTAGATACAATTAAGAGATTTTTCCAGCAAAGTATATTTTAGTGAATCTCCTGCCCTCCATCCCTCTACTACTACCCAACCACTCTGCTACCCCCAACCACTTCTGTAGCCTCCCCCAACCAGCACGTCCATCTTTTATGTCTTCTGTGTCATTTTGCCCAAGTTTTGTAACTTTTTTTCATCTTAATTATAAGTACAGTGATACTTATGCTCAATACACCTTCTTTCCTTCATATTTATATAAAATGTGATATGAGTCTGGCTAGCCAATTGACTAAAATCTCATGTGAAACACATGCTTATGATTTCTGCCCATTTGTAAAAGTGACAGGAGTCAGCTTATAATTTATGTTTTAAGGCTTAACTTGTGCAATTAAGGAACAAGTAAATGATATTTTATATGGATCAAAATCCATTTGTTATCATACATTGCTTTGATAACAACAGGAGATAAAAACCAGTCAAATCAAGCAGAGACCCCCAAACAGCAATTTTTAGCAGGTCTTAGGTGGAGGCAGGCATGCAGAAAGCAGCTCTAGGCCCTGTTTCTTCTAAGTCAGTAGTTCTCAGTCTTCCTAATGCTGGGATCCCTTAACACAATTCCTCAAGCTGTGGTAACTCTCAACCATAAAGTTATTTCTGTTGCTACTTTTAAAATGTAATTTTGCTACTATTATGAATTGTGATGTAAGCATCTGTATTTTCCTATGGTCTTAGGTGACTTGTATGAAAGAGTCATTTGACCCCTGAAGGGGTTGGGACCAGTTGTTGAGAACCACTGTCCTAAGTAAATGAACACCTATGTCTGAAAGCTACAACTGAGTGACTCCATGACAGAAACTGAGAGGTGGCATCTGCACACCTGGTTGGGACAAATAGACCCACCAGCTCATCCCTTGCCCCCCCCCCCTACCAGCTCATCCCTTGCCCCACCCATCAGCTCATCCCTTGCCCCACCCACCAGCTCATCCCTTGCCCCATTCACCAGCTCATCCCTTGTCCCTTCGGCATCAGTTAGCTCACAACCACCTTTAACTTCAACTCCAGGGGATTAGATTCCCTCTTGTGTCCTGGGAAGGCGCCTGTACACACATGTATTTACACAGATACATATACACAAGTTTGTTTATAATCAAGGCAGACAATGTGTGCATAGACATCAACCTAGTGCTAAGTAAACAAGCCAGTGCTTCAAAACTGCCAGGCAAGCATTCAAACACCAAGCCATACCTCTAGTCCCCTCAAGAAGTACTTTGTATGCATAAATACATAGTTACCAAACTGGCAAAACTGACATTGTTAAAATAATTAAATTTGTCTAATAAAGAGCTGTATGTTGTAGAGAGGTAACCTCTACATTTTAGCACATTAAGTATTAGTCTATATACAAATATTCCAAAATTAATTATGAAGCTGTAGCTTGTAAAGAAATTGCTAAGATGAAAATATGATTGATGATTCTAACCTTCCAAACACTAGAAACACAATACAATGAAAAGTAAAAGTGTTTACCAGTGAGACTTAGTGGCTGATTGCTAACTTCAGGGTGCAGATATCCTAACATTGGAAGAGTGGGACCTCTTATTGCTAGACTAAGGAAAAGATCAAAATTTATAACTTAGAGCATGGTTTCTAGGGAATGTATATTATTTTGAATTGGGGTAAAGCAATAAAATTTAATTTGAACTTGTATAGACACATACATAAAAGTATGGTATATAGCATGCACATAATATGGAGATCCATTTAAAATCTCAAACTTAGCTTTTTCAGAATATTAGTAGCTTTTTCACACTGTAATTGCTGCCATAGGTTTTTGTTTTTGAAATTCATGCATGCCCTGAGATTTGATTCATTCTCCAGTATTTTCTCTCTGTGAATCCACATAGTAACCCAGGCATAACTATATTTGTTTGAGGTTAATGTATGCAATATGTAATCTGTGCATATTACCTTATAATAAGGGATTAAATAGCCCAAGAGATAAGAAAAGATCTTAACAAAACATCTCACATCCAATTCCTTATTTATTGCTATCAACGCTGTCACAGCTTATAGTTAGCCCAGCATGGTACTGTTGAATGAAAAGTAGTGTTCCCTAGCACCCAAGGTACCCGTGAATAAATACTTACAACTCTGGCTAAAATGATAAATTTTGAATTTTGAAATATTTTAATTGATCACATAACTGACCCAAAATTCATCACTATGCATTTGGTAATACCTGATATACAAATTCATTTATTAAAAAAAAAAACTAAGCTTTAGGAGTCTAAGGAATTACTATATCGTGACAAAAAAGCAGATGCCAGAAAAACAGAATTAGAATCCTTTTCCAACTAAAAAGAACACAGACACTCACCTTGGGTCAGGTGTATGCCTATAGTATGATAAAACATGAGCTGTTACTTGACAAGATGTAATAGTAATAGTGTAAGTAATATGTAATGATAAATTTTCAAATGTTTTACATAAACATAACTCTACACTCATATGTATACAAACACATGGACCCCATTACATACACACACACACACACACACACACACACACACACACACACAGGAGCACACACCCTACCAAAATCTAACCATCAACTCACTCCACAATGCCACACTGACAGTAGAGAATGAGAAGACCTCAACATACAATGTAAATGCTGAGATACTTAAGAATCAGCTGGATTTATAGAGCAATTATTTAACAGGGTAACAACTTAGTTGGCCAGCTCCCTAGATTAATGAGCCATAAATTAATGAATATATCACAGCTTTAAAGCTCAGTCCTAAGCGACCTCTTATAATCAATTAGCCTCACAAAGAAGAATACTTTTGGGCTCATATATACATTTTTCCTTTATCATCCCTTAACTAGCAATATAACCAAGTCAGCACGACCCACAACAAAATTTCTAGAAAGTTTTCTGTATTGAACCAGAAAATGATTCAAAAGACATCAAAGTAATCGGAATACTCATAGTATCATGTGGTATGCCCAATTATAAGATGGAGGAACAGGCTCATGTGCAGATGCCAGTTGCCATGAAATAAACCCGCAAAGTTTGTAAATTTCTTTTCTAAAAGAAGTAAATGATTTTAATTGGTTACAATGACTCTTTTATTAACAGCACTGTCTAGCTTGTCAACACCCTCCAGGTGGCCTTATCACTAGAGGAAACATAAAAATCAAGTTCTGAGACTCTGCTGTCTTCTCTATCTTGCTTGAATCACAAAGACATGCAGCCTTTCAGTCTGGGTAATTCTGGTGTTTGACCAAGTAAAAGTATGAGCATAAAATGAAAAGAAACATATTTGATATGTTTACAAGAGATTTCCTTTCAACAAATATACTAGATATCATATGAATTTCATGATAGAACAGACCTTCCAATAAACTTTACTACTGAGATTAAAGTTATCAGTAGATTGCATAGAAACTAAAATTATATCAACTTATTAGATGATCATGTTGTTTATAAGTTACTAGATGAACTTTACAGTTCTAATCAGAAATATTATTTTGAAGTGTGGTTATAATTAATGGGCTGTAGGTATTGTTCAATGTCTCGTGAGGGGTAGTAAACACTAAACTAGGAAAAATGTTTCATATATCATTATATCTAACACTTTACAGGGAAATGAGTAGAACTGGGGAGATAAATCTTATGTATGTGTGTATTTTATGTTTCTTTTTTTAAGTTTTTTGAAGGAGAGTTTTATTTTGTAGCCTATTGTGGTCTGGTATTTGTTATATAGTTAAGGCTGAAACTAAACTCACCACAGTCCTCCTGCCTCAGCCTCCTGAGTATGGAGATTAAAAGCATGAGCCACCAGGTTCAACTCAAGAGTAAACGTTTTCAGTTACATGAAAAGAGCATCCTGTCTTCCCCTGAGCCTTGGAATAGGATGATGGAACAGTCAGGGATGGATGAGTACTTTTGTGAAAGAAACAGTCTCTGTTCAAAGGTGGCAATTAAACGGAGACTTGCAGAAGCACTTCCCGCAGAAATGTGAGGAAGAACAGTGTTAACAGAGGGAATAACTAACACAGTGCTCCCAAGTGAGAGCTTCCTTAAAAACAACCGCTTGTGTGTGACTGAGGTGTAATGGGTGAGAGCAGAGCAGCCACAACAGTCTGTCCAGAAAAAAAGGGATGCATGCAGAAGCGTACGTTAAGTTTACTATAAATTTATTGACCCACCACTTTAAATAGTAATGAAATATACAATACTTCTGTATATTCTGCACCATGAATTGGTCCTCACTGAATTTTGTAGAACTCTTGTGACCATAGCCAAACTAAACTGTTGTATTTGATAAAGAAAAGAGCTCTAAAATACATAGTTTGATTTCTATTTAAGAGGCAAGATGAACGTCACTACGTTTTCTTTGCAATGTAACTTCTTTATTTCACTGCAAGATTGTACATGCATTTCTTTTATTATAAGGTTAAAGAGTATGGATAATGATTGGGTTTAACAACAGAAACACAAAATATGGTTCTTAGAGGCTCCAGCACACTGTCATAAAATTTAGATGTAAAGGAATATAAATGAGGCATCAGATGTAATAAGAATATAAGAATATATCTGAGTTAGAAATGGATAGTCTAGTGGGGAGACTGACCTGCAGGTAGAGTGTCTGGGACCTAAGAATATATAAGGCCTGCGATTCCCAAGCCAAAATTCAAAATAAAATAAAAATCACACCTATACTCCTAAAACAGTAATAAAAAAAGAGGAAAATGATTAGCACCATCTATAGGGATCAATCTTCAAGGTAAACTTGACTGGATTCATAGTCACCTAGGAGAGGGATGAGGCACAACTGTGGGTGTGTCTGCACCTACGTGTTCAGAGGCAATGAATCAATATATGGTGGTATTATTGAGCACTGGTATAATACAGAAGGTAGGGCCTAAATGAAGGACATAGGTTACTGGGAGTGTTGGGGCTCCATCCATCCTGTCCTCTTCCTGCATCCTCCTTCTCTAAGTCAATGAAATGAAACAATTAAGGAATAAGCTCTCTGAATCCATGAGCTAAATAAAGCATTTCTCTAGAAGGTGGGTTCCATCAGGAATTGTAGTTGTAGTACCACCAAAGCATTTATTACAGCAAATTGGTATTAGAAATAATGAGTTACAGTGCTTAAATTTGTGAAGATATTTTTCACCCTTTGAAACTGGTTAGTGGGTAAGGAAGTATGGATGAAAAAGGTACCATAAAGTAAGGCTGCTAAACCCATTGGAACTCACATCACTATACCAAATTCCTCTTCTTGATACCAGACAAGAGGCAAGTACCTACAGGATCTAATGTTTGTTCTTTGGTTTTCTGGTCTGGTTTTGAACCCCCCATTTCTCTCTATGCTTCTCTATTACTCCGTCCTGGGATGGGAATGTTTACTCTAGGATATTGTACATTGGGAATAAAAGCTTTATTAGTTTTCAAAGTTCACCACCAACATTTAACCCACAAGTCGGGTCACAGAGAATATGTTAAACTTAGAATTTTGATCAGTGTTAAAAGTTGAAGCTTATGAGGACTCTCAAAGTTGAACTGATTCCATTTTTCACCATAAGATGGGTGTAAGTCTTTTGGAGGTTGGGAATGGACCATTATCCTTTAAAGTAATGTATTTAGGTGTTAAACTGACAACAGATAGACTTATGATGATTAACTTTATTGACTGTATTTAGAATCACCTACAAGACAAATGAGGCACACTTGTACGTATGTCTATGTAGCTATTTGTAGAGATGGTTAACTGAAGAGAGGCGACCAACTCTGAATATTGGAGACACACTCTCATGTTCTGTGAGAATGGACAATAAAGGAGGAGAAAGGAGACATCCAGGGGACAACCAGCATTTCTCTAGCCCATGCTTCCTCCTGTTAGAATATGAGCTGTCCCACTACAGCTTCCCCCCATGATGGACAGAAGACTGTGTAGTTTGAACTCTCTTTCCTTTCATAAACTGTTTCTTTCAACTATTGTAGTCATATCAACAAGAAAAATAACAAATATACCATCTGTGTGTTTATGCATAGGAAAACAACATGTTCAATCATTCTAAGAACCGGGGTTTGTTTAAGAAAATTATGACTAAAGAATACAGAATAACTATTAAGTAAAGAGGAGAAAGAAGAATTAACAATTACTAGGCTTCTTTTGATGAAAATTCTTTATTTTTAAGAGTGAGGGGGGAGGTGCGCATGCACACACACACAGCAAGGTATGTGGACATGGGTATAGATGCCAAGAGACCACAGGGGCATCAGATCTGGAGCTGAAGTTAAATGCAGTATTGAGATTCCTTACACAGCTTCTAAGAATCAACCTTGGGTCCTTTACAAAGACAGAATGTAGCTGGAGAATTTCTCTCTAGCTCCCACCAAGCCCCACCAGTCCTGGAGCCCACTTATAAAATAAACACACCGACGCTTATATTATTTAAACTGCTCGGCAATTAGCTCAGGCCTACCATTGTCTAGCTCTTACTCTTATACTCAGCCCATTTCTGTTAATCTATATGTTGCCATGTGTTCCGTGGCTTTACCTGTTGCCTCTACATGATGCTCCCTGAACGGCAGCTGGTGTCTCCTCCCCCTGCCTTCCTCTCCTTTTCTTCTCCCCTCTCTGTTAGTCCCGCCTATAGTTCCTGTCTGGATGCTGGCCAATCAGTGTTTTATTTATACAGAGTGATATCCACAGCAACAGAATGTGTGTGCTCTTAACTGCTGACCCATGTCTCTACTCCCATCTACTAGATGAATTAATAAATTCCCCCTATAATAAATAATTATCGTTGTACAACTTTTATCTTACAGTTAAGTTGGTCAAATCTGGATTGGATCTCACTGAGCTACAACAAGAGGTAAGTGAGTTTGTGTTCCTTTCTGTTCTAGTAGAATGAACTTCAGCTTCTAGAGGCTCACTTGTTCATGCTCAATGACAGTGAATATTGTATGTGTGTGGGGGTGTTGCTGGTTTTTTGTTTGTTTGTTTAACTTCTGTTTCCACTTCAATGAATCCTTGTGACTCTATTGACCACATCCAGACAATCTAAGATAATCTATCTACCTAAAGGTCCTGTCCTTTTTTTCACATGATAACACACTCTTGACTTTCAGAGATTCAAAAATGGATGTCCTTGGGGCTGGAGAGATGGTACAGCAGTTAAGAGGTCCTTAGTTCAATTCCCAGCAACCACACAGTGGCTCACAACCATCTATACTGGGGTCAGATGTCCTCTTCTGGCATAAAGTTGTACATGCAGATAAAGCATTCATACACATAAAATAAATTTAAAACATTTTTAAAAATTGGATGTCCTTGTGGGACAGCAACACTATTTTGATTAACATAAGGAATGATAACAAATAAAATAATAGTAATAACAATAAAAATGCCACCAAGAATTAAAATAGTATGCCACTGGATACGAAATCAAAATCAACTCAATTCTGCAAATGTGTAGACAAATTCAGAAACAGGGCAAAGGGAATGAGGGTACTACATGAGTGTCAAGAATGAGCTGAAGTGTGCTGAGAAGCAAATTAGGCTAAAGACAGAACAAATACTGGGTTTGGACAAACAGAAATACAAGGTCATCTTAGTAAAACCGATGTTATTGCAGTGATTAAAACAGAGTGAGTCGAGGCTCTGAGGAGAGAGGAGAATAAAGACACACCACAACGTCATGTCAAGGATGTGCAATTCTCCTCTGCAAAGCTCTTCTGTTTGAAATGAAATTCTGCAGACAAGAGATTCACATTAAAGTCAGCCATTCTCTCCCTAATGGAAGAGTATGCAAAGACAACTGCTGTAAACACTTTCAGAGTCTGATGATTTCGGAATGTTAGTTGAAAAAAAGACAGGTAAAATTTACTCATTACCATCACAACTACATTAAAAAAAAATACATGAATAGATAAAAGTACCAAAATTACATGAAAGCCTCTACAGCAGTTGTTTTTGGCAGGTGGATGTATGATATTTTCTAAGTTTTTCTTTAGTTTCCATCTTTCATTTTAGAGATGCATTTTTTTAATAATAATCAGTGAATCTTTAGATACAAAGCTATTCCCCAAACATTTTAATTTCAACAACTAAAATCAGAATACAAGAATTTGACTTAAAATATACACTTGCTCATGGCATACTACAAATTATGAATGGGATTGGAACTGGAGCACAGCCCACTAACTACAGAAGTATCTTAAAACCTGTGGCCACAGTCCCTTACGGAAGGAAGGGATGATCCCAAATGTTCCTCTTAACTCGAGCACTTTCTGAGAACACTGAGACGTATTTATCATTACCTACATAGAAAACTGTACAATTCCATGTCAAAGAGTATAGGGGTGCAAATAACACAGCAGTAAATGTTTAGATGAATTTCCCACGACCCCATATAAATGTGGCTGCTTAAGGACATAGACACAGTGAACACAACACAACGTAGGGTGGTCTCAAAGCCACAACCGGCTCAGGAAACTGCCACACATGCTTCTTCACGGAGTTTAGGCTGTTTGTCCCCCTGTCTGTTTGGCTATCATTCTTTAGAGAGTATTTGCTTTAATAGGGGACATGGCACTTTAGTGCCACAGGGGAACTTTGTGTAGCTGACTAGTTCATGTTTTAGCAGACAGCTCTCTCTGGAAAGGAAACAAGGATCTGCTCTCTGGGCAAGCCAGGGACACAGGGCTCACGTTTCTTTCTTCCTCCTTGGGAGCAGCATTGGAGATGAGCTGGGAACTGGGAACATAACATCTTGATGGAGGAATGTCAGTACTTCATCTCCAATCTGTTCCCTCTTTTGCATTGCTTGACAAAAAAGCCTTCAAGGACATGGGCATGGGGATACAGAAAGGACCACTGCAGAGTCTAGCTAGAAGACACTACATGTGACTTGCCCAGCTGTCAGTTAAAAAAAAAAAAAACTACCGGAAAACAGCATCTGCTGCCTGCACTAACAGCCAGCTGTTTTCTGTTATTCTCACCTGCCGGCCATGTTCTCTCAGGATGAACTCTCACTGGGGGTGAAGCAAATAAAGACAGCCAAGACTGCAGAGTAAAGCTGTTTCAGGAACTTTCTTTTTTTTTATTTTTTATTTTTCCTTGCTGCTGAGGCCATGAACTCCCTCTTACCTGCCTTGTCCTGAACCTTTCATTTTCTACAATTCCCCCCGAGGGCTAGCAGAACCCCCTCTAACTCCATCCAGTAACTACTGTGCCCTCATCAGTCTTCTGGCTCATTACAGCCCAAGCATCGACACAAAATCACAAAGTCGCATCATTACTTCATATTCATCCACGCCCCACCTCCGCTTTGGGAACATTTCCTGCAGTACTTTTCTCATAGGAGTAATGCATACTTCAATGTATATTTTAACTTACTGTTTTCTGTGTTTACCAAATATGCCTGCTTCTGTTCCTACTAAGTTATAGTAATTACTAAGTACTCAATGTCTACAGATTTCAACTCTTAAAGAATGTTCACCTGAACATTAAATTTAGGTTAATCTATGGACACAATAAATCCAAGTTCAAATTGACTATGGAATTGCGGTGTGGGTTGTTAATTCTCTAATATCCCTATTGGAAAAAGGGCCTATAATGATATTGACATTGTTGATAATTTGTATTTTTCTGCTATGTCCTCAATAATATTAAATTTGAAACGATTCTTTAAGTAAAAATCTTATTTGAAATAACAATGCTAGAAAATTTATCAACATCCCCAGCCCTTGGCCAGTTCCTACAGGGTTCTCCCTGCATCCAAACCTTTTCCTTTTGTTTTGTGATCCACTGAGTTTAACCAGGGATGGCTGTGACCATGGGTTTTGGAGCTACTCAATGGAGCTCTGTGGCCTCTCCATGGATACACAGCTGAAGACAGTAGCTCTGTCTCCCTCAGGCTTCTCCTCCCTGCTACTAAGATGAGGAAAACGGTTAAAACCGTTGTCATGAGAGTGAGACAGAAATATGTGGCAGTTCCCCAGGAATTGTCTTTACGATCAGGTCTACCTGGCCTACTTGCTTGAACAAATGAGAACTCTCCAAGCACCGTCCAGGCCTGTATGGTTTGGAAATGTGTCAGAGCAAAAGGTGAGTCCGTCTTTATCATTCTACAGATCCCATTTGCCTTGCTACAACGGCTTCAGACACTGCCAAGGGCTCATGTGCGAAACCTTCACCACACGTCCATTTGACTTAACAATATGCTCTGGGGGTTCAAGACTTAATTCTAGATTTGTATTGGCCAGAAAACTTGTTATCAATAACAAACTGTATCCCTCTTCCTGCCAATGGGTTAATGCTTTCCTGCTATGGTGGTTAGCTTTTCCCTAATTAAGTCTCCTTTCTGAACAGAAAGATTATGCGTCACACCTTGTCTGGAGAAAGCAAATCCCTTTTTCTTAGGAGTCCTATGTTCCTCAGATATAAAGGAACTGAGGCAAGAAGTTGAAAATAATCCAGTCCTCCTTTTCCAACTGAGCTTTCATTTCATACTTGACTACAGTTTGCTAATCCCTGTTTTCTCTTTGGGTTGCTGTATGCGCCAAACTCACAGCAGGTTTCTAATCCCTGCTGATCCATTGAGATGCGGTGCCGTGCATGACAGAGTTTGGCAAGCATGCGTGTGGAGACCTTTAAAAACACATCAAAATAAAACAGAGTCTGGGTTATTACCATCGGTTCTACTCTGGACTCGAGGCCACTCAATCGCCTTGCTGCTCCCAGGAGCGCCCCTTCCTCTGACAGGCGTCATCCTAACAGGGATCTGACCAAACAGCTGGTTTCACAATGAGACATTAACTAATCATCAGCTGAATTCTTTAACCATACCACGCAGGCACACACACGCGGACACACAGCACACTGCAGAAACAAGACTTACAAATGAGTGCCTGAAGACTCATCTCTCACACTGACCCCTGGGGTCAATGATGTCAGAGAAACTATTTCTGAAAAGAGCTCTGGAGTGGGAGCGAACAATCACGGCCCACAATAATGAGTAGCTCTTGAAGGTCACAGCTGTTGAGCAGCTAATTGTAACTTGAAAAGCTGAGTCCTGAGTTATTAATGATCTTGCCGATAAAGTTTTTTTTTTTTTTTTCTCGCTCCTAGTCAAGCAAGATTTATTCTAACTTTGAAGATAAGGAAAAAGTGCTCTGCTACAACTGTGAGACTTCTGTTGGCTGAACGCAGTACTGCACAGCCAGCTGCCCCTTCCTCACAGTGCCAGGATAAAACGGTGACCCTCATTTAAATTGATGCAGGACTTCTGATTCCGAGATCACTCCTAAGGGAAGAGATCGTCAACTCCACTAAATATTATGTTTTGGCTTCTTGACTGCTTTCTATTGGAAAACTGACTGAATGGAATCAAATACATAATTTACCCTGAGCCAAATGGATCCTTTGCCTCCTTTATATGTCCATGGTACAACACACAGAGAAACTCTATTATATACTCTATAAAGTTGGGTTGTGGGAGGTGAAAATAATATTTCCACAGACTAATAGAAGTGTGCTGGATGCTAAAAAGAATGTCTTGCCTTTTTTTTGAGAAGTTCTAGGGTGAAACAATGCAGACATGAAGAAACACAAAGGCTATTATTAGAAAATTAGAGGCACGGTGTTCATGGAAATTCTATCATCTAAGCTATCCCCACCTTACCCCAACCTCAGTGATGATATAAATCAGTGTTGCTTCACCCTTTTATATTTTCTCTTTTGATTTGCAATTTCTTCCCAAGTAGGGGTTAAATCTTAAATTTTCTATCATGAATCTAGATATGGTCATTGATTTACACAGAGACTTGATTCACAAGGAATATTTGCTGGCTGACTGAAATCAAACACTTTAATTACAATGTCATTTCAACTGAAAGGCTGTCTATGGTGCTCACCACAGCAAGCCGCTAAGGTACTTGAATGAACCCCTGAGGCTGCCACAGCATGATGCAAGTCTCTCTCCTTCTCTCCTCCTTTGTAATCCCAAGGGATTGCCAAACAGCTCCCCAAAATCCCAGAAGCAAACAACTGAAATCAAAAGTGTAGCCCTTGACTCAAGTGCAGCTCAGGCCAGGAGAACACCAGCAGGTTGAGGTGGTAGCAGAGCATCTAATTATTTTACTGATATTCAGGTCTGGAGAAAAGATATACATGCAAACACTTGTTTTCCTTCATGGGTTATACACCAATAGAACCATGCCCATATTTTACATACATCTTTGTGCTTTCAGAGGTGGTAAACTCTAAAGAACAAATAATTATTTACTTTATGAAAATAAATATACATTTATGGACTTAATTTCATAAATTATGCTCGTGTGTGTGTGTGTGTGTGTGTGTGTGTGTGTGTGTGTGTGTCTGTTTTACTTCAAGGATTTTACAAAGATATAAGTAAACCAACTACATACATACATATCCACGAGCATTCAAATTGCTCAGTAAATTCAAGGGCTATGTGATGCCATCCACATTTATACTAGTTGATATATGCTGCCAGTAATAGACAAGAGATATAAATTCCCATCACTTTATTAAAATGAGAATGTTTCTACCAAACTCCAATAATTTAGTCACCAACATTTCCTGATGTTTTCAAAATAATATGCCTCACACAAAAATGGAAATGCTATCTTTTCAAGCATAGCCTTTTGTGTGTGTGTGTGTGTGTGAGAGAGAGAGAGAGAGAGAGAGAGAGAGAGAGAGAGAGAGAAACCAAGGATCTCCTGAGTCCTCATAAGTATTTATTACTGAGCTATATATCCCAGCCCTATGGTAAATGATTCCTTATAAATCTAGAATGAGCCCCAGGGAACAACTGACCAGCAGAGAGAGCAATGATATGCACTGACATTTTTGCTACCTGTCTGCACCTACACTCAAACTCTTGGGACAATTCCTGAACATGTGTAATTTCTTTATGTACAGGTGATATCAACCAGTGTCTGAAAGTCTGATTTAATTTAACTCCTTTTGTTTTCAAAATGTCTACAGTACCAACTTATGGTCTCTAGAAAATATGTCAAATTGAAACTAAAGTTATTAATTTCCACAGAAATATCTTTGCCAACTGTTTAATTTAATGTACATATAAAGAAAATGTGAATAGATTGCATTCAGTCACGAGACGTTTCATAAATGCAGTCTTTTGTTTGAGATACTCCATTAAAATTAACAAACATGCTTTTAACTTCAAACTTTTAAAGTTTATATTCATAATTTCTCAAATATCTTGCCCTAAGTATAAATTAAGCTTCGATTTTGTACATTTAAGTGTAGTTAGTATGTGCATATATTTACATAAAACTCACACTTAGAACATTTTTTTAACAAACAAGTAAAAAATCACTCTGTTAAATGTAAGAGTCTTATCAACCTCCAAAGAAATAAAAGCTTTATATTTCTACAAATACCAAATAATATTAGATTGGGTAAAGACTTCACATATAGTCTTTTCTATCCTCCACTAATGTTATAGATAATGAATTGTACAATTTACCTTACTTCATAGTTTTGTAGGTAGCAAACAATGAATTATATTTAAAGTGACTATAATTACTGTGCACAAACTAGTACAAGCAGTTAGCTTATGATGCATGCAGTATGTTGTTGCTGTTGTAATTGAGAATATCTAACAAAAGATGCAAAATTGGTAGGTAAAGCATATGTGTTGAATTATTTACTAGGTAGTCATGTAGTTTGGGTGACATACATAGAATTAATGAAATATGTTGAGAATAAAGAGTAATGGCTGAGCATAAGTAGGTAAGGTACTTTTCAATAATGTAATAAGCCCTGAGTTTGATCTCTAACTCTGTAAAAAGGGGCAAAAAGAGTAAGTAACATGTAGAGATTATATAGAATAAATGGAACAGCCTACAAAATAGGAAAAAAATACTTTGGTCAGCTAAACATCTGACAAAAAGTATATCGTATTCACAATAGCCAAGTTATGGAAGCAGCGTAAGAGTTTCGCAGCAGACAGGACTGGATAAAGACAATGTGGCAGAAGATACACACACAAGGGACCTTTTTGAAGCCATAAAGAAGAATCAACTTGCCAGGCAGTAGTGGTGCATGCCTTAATCCCAGAACTTGTTGAAGCAGAGCCAGGTAGATCTCTGTGAGTTCAAGGCCAGCCTGGTCAACAGAGAAGAGTTCCAGGACAGCCAAGGATACACAGAGATACTCTGTCTTGAAAAACCAACAACACAAAAAAAGAAAGAAAGAAAAAAGAAAAGAAAAAGAACAGAAAAAAATCAACTTATGGAAAATGAATATATTGTGGTCTTATCAGATGGACACATTTTGTAACATCAAAAACAAAAGTTATCTTTAACTCTTAAGGTTTTAAATTAGTAAAAGCATTTTTTAAGAGTGCAAAAAGTAAACAAATAAAAAGGAATATTTCACCTGGATAATCTCTTGAACTTATATGGAGATTTATGTGGCATTTATGCTTTATCTACGGTTCTATTGATCAATGTCTAACCACTTACAGTGTAAATATGTAATAATTAGTTGAGAGCTGGCAACAGAGAGCCAGTTTTATTTAAGAGTATAACCCTGCTATGGTGGGGCACTTTGCACAGCCTTGATGCAGGGGGAGGGGCTTGGACCTGCCTCAACTGAGTGTATCAGGCTCTGCTGACTCCTCATGGGAGACCTTGCCTTGGAAGAGGTGGGAATGGAGGGTGGGTTGAGTGGGGGAAAGCTGGGGAGCAGGAGGAGGGAGGAGAGGGGAATCTGTGGTTGGTATGTAAAAAAATGAATAGAAAATCTGTTAATAAGAAAAAAAAAAAAAAGAGCATGGCCCTGGTAGGTTCACCATGCTTCAGTGGATGGCCCCATATAGAGAAGTAGGTGGAAATTTTCAAAAAGAAAATCAATAAAATTATTTTTACAGGTAAAATCAAATTTTAAATGAGCATAGTGGCTAATACTGGCAGCCATTGTCCTAGGGAGGCAGAAGCAGAAAATCACAAGTTCAAAGCCAACTTGAGCTACAAAGTGGGGTCCTCTCGGTAGAAAATAGAACACGATCAAACAGAATCAATGTCTTTCATTGTTGTAGTTTGTAAATATCTGGAATTTTTACAGAATAAGAGGGTTAGTGCATGTACTATTAAATACAGAAATAATGGTAAATATAAATATGCTTTGTATGAGAATATGTAACTATTTTTCATATTTTTGGTTCATTTTTAGTTAGTTTTTTTTTTTTTTTGGTGCTAGAATCAACTTTGTACATGCTATGTGAACATTTTACCACTGTGCTATATATACCCTCAGCCCCTAGGTTAGTTATGATGAATGATTGTATTATATAGTTTTACCATGGTTTAATTCTTAAAGTTTAAAATTATCTTTTAAAGTGTTTGTGCTTGTGTTTATGTTATGTGTGTGTTTGTGTATCCATGTGTTCGTATTTCTGTGAGTATGTGTTTGTATGTGTGCTTGTGTATGTATGTGTTTGTGTTTCTGGAGTGTGTGTGTGTATTTGTGTGTTTGTATGGATTTGTGTGTATGTGTATGTTTCTGTGAGTGTGTGTGTGTGTGTGTGTGTTTGTATGCATATTTGTTTGGTTTTAGATGCTACTACAGACTCCATAAAATATTTTAAATCATTCATTCATAACTTACGGCACAATATAGCCTGTCACTAAACTGCTAATTTCTACCCCTCACTAGAATTATTCTAGTATGTCTCTTATTTTTCTAAATATTAAAACATTCTCACAATGACGACTTTAACACTTTATTGAATTATTTTCACATATATTCATTTGATCTCTGCCGTTAAAAACTTGCTCTTTCATCAGTGATCAAAACTGAGAAGAAGCAGGACATTACAAAAGGAAGCCAATCACCAGCTGTGGTCTAACTTCCTCATGTCTGTCACTTATACTTGCAAACCTAATCGTCCACTGCTTGTTCCTCATACATATAGGGCATCTGAGAAAGTTCACCGAGACAGTAATTTATCAGAGAGACTCAAAACCACTCTTGTTTCCTCAACCGTCTAGCTCAGGCTCCATCATCATCCTCATCCATATGTATGACCTTCCTTTGAATTAGCATTAGCAGAAGTTGCCAGGGGAGTCGAGCATTAGAGAACTTGGGATTTCCCTTTAATTAACTAATTGCTTCCTGCGTTGTTGCCTTCAATACGTTCTCCCCTTACATGGCATGTCCACAGGAGCTGTTCGTGCCTGTGCTCAGCTTTGGCACCCTCAACTTCGATGACTGTAATGGTTTCTATCAGACCTTCCCAACATTTATTGCAAGGATGAAGTTTCCTCCTGATACTCAGATTCATGTGTTCTGCACCAGCTTCCTATTTGCACCTCCATCTCAATACTTTTAGGAACGAACTCCTCATTCCATTTTGAAAAGCCAAATGTGCCTCTTGAAGGCCTAACTCTGGGAATGGGACCACCCAGTCACCTAGGCACCTTTGACTGGTCCCCAGCCTTAGCTCCTATGTCCAATTAGTAGCCCAGCACTGCAGATTCAAAGTCTAAGCCTTTCTCATCGCTCCTCTTCTTTCCATTACCATGGCTACTGCTCTTCCTAACATCATTACCTTCTGTCCTACGGCAACAACATAACTAATTTTTACTTTCCAGTTCTCTATCGGAATTTTTCCCACAACCCCGGCTGGTTCTAAACTATGAATCTAATTAGGAGCTTCTGAAGAATCTCCATCATAGACAAAATGATATAGAAAGCTTTCCCTCTACAAGAGGGCCTCGGCCCATTTTACACACTTTCTCTCCCATTATTTCTTTCCCCAGATTCTTTTCCACTCTGCTCTAGTATCCCCAGTTACATAAAAACGTGCTCATGTTCACCTGCTGTAACTTTGTTCACATCATCCAGTTCACCAGAATAGCCTCCTCTACTATTTTCCAGCTCTGCTTACAAATTGCCCTAAGGACATGGAAGCAGGGAGATAAAGCTTTTTAATATACCAGGGGTGTATCAGTTCATTTAAATGACACCTATTCCAAAATCATCGGGCCAACTAGCACCTTGCTTACCTAGCCTCTCTTTTAAAATCAACTGTGTTATTAGTAATGACAGGAACAGAATTAGCGACGCACTTCATATGCCATGGACACAGCAAATGCGTGAAATAAACCGAATAACAGTTGTATTCAATGTGCAGTTATTCTAACCGTAACCCATGAACATACATCAGACAAAATCATTCCTTTAGATTTTACTTTGTTGTTTCTCCTCAACCTAAACAAAAATACTTCCAGATAAACAATTTCTTTGAAAATTCTTCATGGGTCTTCCATTATATATCTCTGGTATTTGGGAAAATGATCAATTTAACAAACTCCATATATAAAGTAATACATCAGAAATGCTGTATTATTAGTTCTGCATACATGTGCTGGTAATCTCTACAAAAGAAAAATGCAGAGACAAAAATACATTCACAAAGCAAGGAAAACCAATATTCTGTCCTTTTCATACTACCTGCCATGCCCTGGGTTGCCCTGCCCTTCCTTGTCATTTCAATTTCAAATACATGTGCTATAAATACAGTGGATGCTTACATCCTCTGTGTAAGATATACTTTAGACCTCCTGTACTACGACACGTTGTTTGAATAAGAGACAGACTTCAGTAAGACAAAAGGCTTCCAAGTAACTGCTAACCTGATCCTAACACAATAATGACAAAAATCAATCATTATTATATAATTTGCTTCTTTGGAACATACCTACAATTCTTAAAACATTGTAGACACTCAACCAATTAATGAAAGAATGAAAAGTATACATCTGATCAGGTTTTAGACATAAAACTTCTTGAGGCCCACATATTAAAGGCTAGCACAAATTTCCAATATATATGTGTGTGTGTGTGTGTGTGTGTGTGTGTGTGTGTGTGTGTGTATAGATTTTTGGGACAAGGTTGTCTGTTTAGCCCAGGCTGTCCTGAAACTCACTTTGTAGACCAGGTTGCCTGGAACTCATAGATCTGCCTGCCTCTGCCTCCCATTATTACATTTTTATAATAAAAATAATGAATCAGAAATAAAAGCATCATTAAGCAGTTTGAAACCTACTCTCCTAGAAAGAGAAAATAAGTACATTTAATGGCAAAACAAATGAGACATGTTATTTCTAGCATTTTTATAGAAATGTTGAAGTCTGTGCTCACCGACTCCGATATTTTCAATAGGATTTATCACGTCGGTATTTAGACTAATGAAAAAGAAATAAGGTCCTAAAGAAATTCCTCCAAATTATGTTTAGGGCCTGAACACATTTTGTATCAATTTTAACACCTCTTCTATTTCTCTAGAGACGTTTTCCTCTTCTTCCAACATAAAAATATCACGATAGGTACACAAGAGGATTCTGAAGAGCAATGTGCAAAGAACACATTTTGCATATCAATTACAGTCGAAGTCTCCTCTAAACTCGAGCCTTTCCAGAAGATGCACGTGAATCTGAATAGGGGCTTTACCTGAAATAATATTAGAGTGTCATATAAAACGAGAAAGCTAACACAGCACTTTGAGAGCCACATTATATTATTCTCCTATAGCAGGAGTTATATATTCTAAAGGCTGAGGTGTTAAAACAGAATGTTTTCCATTGCCATGACAACATTTATCTCTGTTCTTCTCTTACTATTTCTGACCTCTTCTTATCTCCCCATGGACTTTACTTAGACAGACTGGATTTAACTATAATATAATAACAAACTCTGAGGAAGATTTTTTTGGTTTTTTGTTTTTGTTTTTGTTTCTGTATTTTGAATTTAGGCTTATGGGAAGTGAGAGCATGCTAGAAGGATACCTCACTGCTGTCAGGATAAATAACAGTAATCAAAAGGTAATGAGAGTAACAAAGTTTTAGTTATTCTGATGATTGTATCAGATGAAAATTTAAAAACCAGAAGAAAATAAAGACATATTGTTTACCCAAGAGTTGTGATTTCTCTTTCTCTCTCTCCCTACTTCCCTCTGCTCCTCCCCTCTGCTCTCTCTCACACACATACAAACGTTGTGCAATAATCTTTTGTACACTGTGAAGATGTGTCACTCTGATTGGTTTAATAAGAAGCTGAATGGCCAATAGCTAGGCAGGATTTCCAGGAACAGAGGATGCTGTGAAGAAGAAGGATGGAGACCCCAGGAGATGCAGAGCAAGCAGGATGGGCACTATGGAGATGAGATAGTAAAGCCACGAAGCAGAAAGTAAATTAACAGAAATGTGTTAAGTTATAAGAGCTAGTTAGAAATAAGCCTAAGCTATCAGCTGAGCTATCATAATTAATAATATGTTTCCATGTCATTATTGGGGAGCCAACGGTCCCAACGAAAAAGTCTGACTACACACACACACACACACACACACACACACACACAAACACACTTTCAAACTACTCTGATACAAAAGCAGGAGGGCAGAAATCATTTTGTCAAGAATAGTGAGTGGTCAGGCTGATGACATGTCTCACTGGTGAAGCACTGACCAAGCATGGGTCATGATACAGGTGAAAGAAAACAATAACATTCCTTGGCTTTAGTCAGAAATGGTGGCACGTCTGCAATCTTAGCACTCAAGAGATTAAGGCAGAGGAACTGCTAGTTTGAGTTTGAGATCAACCAAAGTTACATAATGAAACTTGAGGTACGTGGCAAGATCCTCTCTGGGACCCTCCCTAAAAAGTGAGTATCAGTAAGGATAATTACAAACAGAGGAAAGTATGTTAATTACACTGTCTATCAAAGTATAGCCGCTGAACTAAAAGGAACTCATGATGCAGGACCTTCCAACCAAAGAGAGGTAATGTCTGCCAAAGGTATGGGATAAGAGGTTATGGCTGGTATACTAAATTAATGAAATTCTTCTTTCTTTGTGCTTGGCTAATTATGATGACTGCCACACTGCCTGCACAGACGCCATTTCATCTTCAAGAATACCCCCAAGCCATCAAAGCTAGGCATACACGTGACTGAGGAATGTAGTTGTTGGGATGTGATCTAAGTTAAGAAAAATAGTGTTGTCTGACTATAAGCCTTTCCTCATTAGCATTCTGGCTTTTGTAGGTTTCACAGTATCTGTGACTTGCCCTATCAAGTTTAGTGACTTTGTGATATACAAAGGAACTGGCCGGATTCCCAAATCATGGTGTTACATGTAACCCAGCAAATGAACTTCTGTCCTTACCATGAGAGCTTCAATTATTTTAGCATCTCACATGCAAAATCATGTGAGCTTTGCAAGCACAGCCATGGACTAATAGCTCTGAAGGTACTGCCTTTGTGAGCAGAGGTTTTCTTTTCAAAACTCTTAACCAACAAGAACATTAACCATTTCTTTAAGATAAAGCACCAATTTACACTGTAGTCAAGGGATAAGCTATTTTAATAATCAGTTTTAATTAGGCAAGAGATTAATCAAGGTTCATTTCTGAGGAATTCTCAAAAGACATGTGGAGATTACTTTTGGTTATTACTCTACTGAAATGAGTGCTACGTTACATGCTAAATGAGAGTAAATAGGAATAGAAGCGTCTCCTGTTCTCTCCAGATTTTACTTGAAACTCTGCGCGCGCGCGCGCGCACACACACACACACACACACAGAAGGGGGGACTAAATTTATTGAAGAGAAGGCAGAACAGCTCAAAATTTCAACCTAATCTTGGCTCCCTTGTATCCCTGCCAGGTATTACAGGGGAGTAAAGGAAGGGCTGAGTGAAATTCTAGCAGATGTTCTTGTGTTTCCGGCTATCTTATCATTCCTGGCTAGGACAGTGCTATTAAAGAATAATCCTGCCTTTCTTCTCTTTTTTAATGAGACTG
This sequence comes from Peromyscus nudipes, assembly GCA_902168325.1. Classification (NCBI taxonomy): domain Eukaryota; kingdom Metazoa; phylum Chordata; class Mammalia; order Rodentia; family Cricetidae; genus Peromyscus; species Peromyscus nudipes. The sequence goes on along the minus strand of CABHPH010161715.1, from coordinate 18,460 downwards.
ACTTTGTTTGGTCAGGAACTCTATCATGCCTTATTAACATTACCGTCTATCCTTGACTCCCTTATCTCAGTAAAATGGAGAACTATTCCTACTTAATGGGTTAAACCATAGTGGTCTTCTTCCTTGTATTTTCTCTGACTTATATACACAATGAATCTTTAAATCTTACTGATTGGGCCTGATTGTCAAGGTTTGGGGTACCAGGGAGGCCGGGGTAACTCTTAGGGCTTCCTGGATGCTATGCACTGATCTCATCCCCTTCCCCATTACTATGAACATTCTTTTCTCAGACATTCCCTCCTGGAATCGGAGCCACCAACACAGCTAGCTCCTATTTCCTGTGAGTCAATATAACTCTCCATCTTGTTTTGAAGTCTCTAGTGATTTTTGTTGTTTTGTCTTGTTGTCCTTTGTCTTTTTCTTAATGTGCCATTCCCTGATTCATTCTAACATCGACATTTTTTTTCATCACTGCCATCGGAAAAATGCCAAATTCCTTGCAATATAATATCATGCTTTTTCTCATCAGATCCTAGCTCATTTTTCTCTAGATCATTTCTAGAATGGTGTTAGGAAACTATCATTTGCACTGGATGCTCCAAGTACACTGAACTGAAATCCTTGTGTTTACAGTAGTGTCTTCCTTCACCTCTGCGCTGAGCTAACTGTGAATTGGGGAAGGATGGTGGTGGTATACATGGGAGGAGTTAGGGGAGTCGTAGAGGGGGTGAATGTTATCGGAGTACATTATCTGAAATTACCAAGGAACTGATAAAAACATTTTAAAACCTGTTGGCCTTCTTCTATCCTCTAGGGAATATTTAGATATTTGGATTTGGGCTGGGACTGACTTAAAGCTTTCCCCTGACTAAAAGCGCTTCAGAGAACCGGGATTAAATGTGTGTGTGTGTGTGTGTGATTTTCTTATTATGCAGTGAATTTCTGGTTTCTGTGAATCCAAACATTCATTAGCTCCTAACTTCTATTATCTCTAAAAAGTTAAATAAATTCGAGGATAAACATATCAACACGCCACTTGAAAAGGATGAAAAGGACTTTGTTTTCTTGCCACGGCTGGGTTTGGTGGGTCTTTACTTATTTTTGGATTATTTATAGAATAAAACTTAGGATAGCTTTAAGGCAAGGTGAGGTTTACTTTTAAGCCACAGGTTGATCACATTAATACTGTCCTTCACTATTTAAACTGTGTTCTGCGGACTAACTCCATGTTTACAGCATCCTTATCTAACAAGGCTGTTTCTTTTCCTTTGAGAAACACAAAGGGGTAATGGAAGAACTTGAGTTCCCTGACATTTTCTTGTTTGAATTCTGCCGTGTCTTTTCAACTTAAAGACTTCAAGACAATATGATTCTCTTACTTCAATTACATTTTTTTAATACTAATCTAAGCACTCTAGCTGTGTGCACTCTCTTCACTACAGGGAAGGATTATGCTCCTGTAATATTTACTTATTCCTCTTTACTCTTTCTGTGGGAAACAATCTCAAATGACCTTCAGTCTCGCTGTCTCACTGAAAAATTACTTTCACAGGACAGCAACTTTCTAAATGTATCACAGTGATAACAGATTTTTATGGTTCTTTCACTTCCTTTGCATCACACAGCATTTACCCTCCGTTTGTGAGCTCCCATGCAACCAAGTACTTCCACATTCATCTCTGTTTAAAATAAAATCCAGTATAATTACATTTTTTTTACTATTATAGAAATGTGTAATTTAAAACCCACCACTACCTTGCATTATGACATATATGTGGCAGGATTTAAAAGCTAGTGATATCGAAGAGTGTTATGAGACAAAAAAAAAACAATAAAATTGGAATCTATCTACATATCAATAACTTCTAAGAGTTAGGAAAAAATCCTATATTCAGAATTTTCACCAGAAGACAAAATTGCAAACAACAGTGTATGTGTGTGTGTGTGTGTGTGTGTGTGTACGTATTGTTTTAAACATTTCTAAGTTTTAATAATATAAATCAAACACCATTTCTGGATTTCTCCTTCATATTTTCTATAAATTCCCATGAATACTGCTTCACTGGAGTAACTTAAAAGATATTTATTTGAAGAATTATTGTATAATACAATTCAAGTCAAAATCACCTCAAAATTTCTCTAACCACTGAAACATATTATGTGAATATATGAAAATGTACCTTCTTTGGAGCATGTCATATCTTAAAGAGTCACAGCAAAACAGGAAAAATGGGTACTCTACACTGCCCTTGAATCTTTGCAACACACTAGAGACACATCTACATGTCCCTTGCTGTGGACACCACCGTCACCATAGCCCCCACTCATACTCCTCAAAGAAGAAATGATCATTTGAATGGACAGATTGAAGAGCATTGATGGAACAGGATGACTGAGGCCACGAAGCCACAGTGAGCACCATGTTCCCTATACCCTTCTCTCTTCTCATGTGCTCAATAGAACTGAAGAACTGACTTTAAGTCTCTGGAGTCTCTTAAACCTGAAATGGATTCATGATGCACCTCTTTCAACCCTAGTATTGAAATAAAGCCTTCTATTTTATTTTGCCACAATGGGACTTGGACAATAAGCACAACCAATACAGTGATGTTTACCTCCCCCTTGCATTTCTTACATTTTACCCCTCCAAAAAATTATAGAGTGGGCAGGGTAACTTGAAATTCATGGTTTTGAGCCAAATATTTCCCATGTTGAAGCATATAAAGTTGTGAATGTTATGCTCCCCCAGGGAAATTACAGGGATAAGACTACCCTATGGAGTTTTGTGAGGAAAGAAAAAGAAAATTGATAGTATATAGTATTGGGGATAATAGTATTGAATTTTGTGGAAATATTCTATAGTGGCGTTTCAATAGCTGGACTCAGTAGAGTCGCACATTAGAGTTACCAGCTGGGAAGCAAGATCACACGTACATTCCAACATTTTCACGAGATTACTAGCTTTTCATGAGGTTTTATACTTTAAATGACTATGCATAATTCCTTACCAAGATGCTTTAATCATAATCTTTTCAAAACCTTGTTAGTTTCTATTGATGAGACTTCTTTCCCAAACCAGATGATCAGAAATGTTTAAGCTTATTCTTCATAGTATTAGGAATTTAACAGTTAGTTAAATGCTTTACTAAAAAAGTCATTTCAAGTGTCCTTCAATAATGCAAAATAGTATTTCTAACTCAATCTTATTATTTTTTCTTTGTTTGTTTTGGTTTTTCTTTGTCTTTTTAGATAGGGTCTCAGGTAGTCCAGGCTGGTCTGAAAATTTACTACATAGCTTAGTCTTGTCTTCCATTTCCACTTCCAAAGTGTTGGAATGACAAGTGTTTGTCACAATCCCTGGTTTCCATCACAACTCTAAATTCTAAATAAAATATTTCAAAATAAGGATGTGACTAGGCATGCTTTGCTAACGCAGAAACATAGACCACCAGAAAATATGGAATGCAACATGAGGAGAGCTGCTTGGGACTGAGTCCCCCATCAGCCCCTGCCCTGCCACCCCAGCCCCATCCCCCGCTGGCCGCACCTTGGGCTGCAATCTGTGCTCCTTGGGCACCGGGTCCACGAACTCCTCTGGCAGCTCCACGTGAGCCTTGTCCTCGATGAGCAGTGGCGCGCTCTGCAGCTGGCTGCTGAAGAAGATGTCTGGGAGGTAGAGCGCCTCCTGGGCTGCGCTCAGCATGTCGCAGTGGAGCAGCAAGGGCTGGATGTCTCTCATTGTGCTTGCCACCTGCGGGGACCGCAGGGCGCACCATCAGATAGACCCCCTGCTTACTCAGGCCTCAGAGGAGCCCAGTAGAGGCCATCCCCAAGGCAGCCCTCTATTGCAGACATACTGTTATTCTATATGGCTTAGGACCAGCCACCCCAAGTCCCACTCAGACTATCTGGGACTGAGCAAAGAATTTTTCTAGCCCCTAGATATTATAAACACGATCCTTATTAGGAAAAACTTCTTATGCCCATTCCTAATATGATCAGAAAATTAGACATAATTCCAGAGACTGAATAAGCTAGTTACCTACAAAATATAATAGTTCTCTATATTTAATAGTCTCATAGTTTTAGTATACAAACTATGGACACTATGCATTTAATAATCTCATAGCTTTAGGATACAAACTATTGGCACTAATTTACCCAGTATGAAGTATTGGCTACCAAACTCAGTTTTTACATAAAAAACCTTGACAATATAAAGGGATCTTGTTATTTTTGTTATTTTTTTATTTTGTTTTGTTCTGGTGCAGAGTTAAATGATTGCTTTGTATTTATTTATATGTTTTCTGGTCATTTTGCTAACATTTTTGAAAGATACTGTATTAAGAGCTATGATAGACATTATTGTGAAAAGATATACATATATTTTTGCCACTTATATACACAGTGATTTTTACTGACAAATGTTGCATATTACATAAATGAATAAATATGGAAGACCAAGACAACAATGATAAAATAAAATTATACACATATGATAATTCAAAAAAATTGACACAACAATCATATATTATATGCTATGAAAAAATAGAGCTACCTAAGTACATGATTTCTTTATGGTGTGATAAGCGAGATACACAATTCTCTACTCTAACTATAGTTTACTCAATAAGAGTTTATTCAATAGGAAAGATAATGAAATCTACTTCTCAACAGAAAGCAACGGATTTACAAAGGAAAACACCATTCTCGATACATACATCATTCTGGATACATACATTTTTTACTATTACAGCTGAATGTTTAAAGACATATTGTTATTCTATATGGCTGACATTAAGCAGTGAAGAAAAAATTAATCAATGAAGAAAAAGCACTTTGTGGTAATCATTGTGTTATTTGTAAATTAAAACTAAAATCGTATCACTCCATCACATGAAATAAAACCTTTACAGAAAAAAAAGTAATAATTAAAAAATCAGAAATTCCACCTGATAGAAAGCTCTAAATTTAATGCCTATAACACTGATATGAAATGATTTACAATTAAACAACATAATATAGCATTGTATATATACATATACATTTATATGTATATATATATAAATACAGTTCAAACACCATTCTGATCAGCTACATAAATGGAATGTGTCAAAAAGCATGTTTCAAATTTCTCAAGTCCCTCTCCTCTATACTCCTAGTGATAATGAAACTAACTGTGTATAATTTATGGAATTATTTGCAAATACATGTCTCTGACCATCTTTATAGACATTCTGTGTCAAGACACTTGTGAAAGTGTGTTATATAATATGTTATACGAAAAGCTTCTGTTATAGTGATGGTGAAAGATTTTATTCCTTGCCAAGTTAACATCCCGGCTAATTTGAATGATGGGATGTGAGCTTGTTTGATTTCATTCATTCGACATGTAAGTATGGAGTTCTCATCAAGTATCAGCTTCTCTTTAAGGTACAGAAGAGTGTCATGGACAAAGCAGATTACAAGGGAGTGCAAATGAACCACTCATCTCGCTAGGGCCATTGAGACAAAACACATAAAGAAGAAAAGAATGTGATATAGATATATGGCCAGTCCTCAGAAAACATATATGTGATGAGCTGTGTATTTGAATCTTTAAGGGAGACACTCATGGGGGTAATACTCAAACTAAGTTTTTTTGTTTTTGTTTTTTTGTTTTTTGTTTTTTGGGTTTTTTTTTTTTTTTTGTTAAGATCTGAACTTAAAAAAAAGAAATCACACCAAACTACGACAAAAGTCATACAAATTGGAAGCAAAAAGTACTTGGGGCTATGGCAAAGGTCTCCTGTGTTGGAAAAGCTTTGAAGTTCAGGAATTAGCACAGCTAGCTCAATAGTTTGGAATACCAGGGAGTAAACAACAGTCAGGAGGCTCTGTATGTCACAGTCATTTTTAAGTTTCTATCTAGGACAAATAGTTGAGAGGAAAGAGAATGACGTGACTGGGAAAGATATAAACAAAAACAAAAATTTTTAAAAAAAAGGGATTTTCTCTGAAGTAGTGATCAAATATTTGAAAAAAAAGCCAATTCTATAGCAAGCAGAAAATGACAACTGATCAAAATGCATATGCAGTAGACATGAGGTGACAAATACCACTGTGTCTGGATCTACCTGAACATTCTCTCCACATGAACTATAAAGAACATGTCCCAGAGCTAAGCAGGAAACAATCAGGGATCTCACAAAAGCTCATTTGCATGAGGAAAGAACCTAGTTTTATGGACAAAGTCAAAAGAATAAAAAAAAAAACAACAGGAAGTTAAATTTATAGGCCTCTTAAGTTGGAGGAAATGAAACCTGGATTGTGTCATGCAATATAGTTCACACTCACTTAAATTCGCCACACTTCAGAGTCACCGAAGAGTGGCAGCAAAGCCCCAAATTTTAACTTTTATCTTAAAAAATATTGCACATACTACGATTAAGGCATTGCAGAACTTCCAAGGATATATAACCATACATCCAATTTGTGATCCTCAGAACTATCGTAATATTTAATCATCAAAATAACAACCACAGTTAAAAGTCTAGTAAACCCCTAGAATCTTACATGTAAAAAGATTCCTTAACTCACATGCTAGTAATAACCCTTGCAAATAATCCACCAGAATTCATGGGAAGAAGCTGTAATTAGAAGCTTCTGATGCCCTTGGGGCACAACTGTATTTGAAGAAGAGAGATTCTTCCTGTGAAGTAAGGTGATATCTATATTTGCACTCTCCACCCACTTGTATAAATTCTATATATGGCTGAAAAAAATCACTCAGTCCTCCTTAGAAACTAGGTGTCTTTGGATACTTCGAGACATGCTTCACATTCTTGGTGTCCTTTTTCTTGTCTAGATTCTTAAAAAGAACAGGTACTTTTTCAAAGTCCTGATGAAAAACACTGCAACATGTGGCGTTAACAGGTTTGGTCCTTAGCAACCGTCTCTTTTAGAATTCCCCCTCCTACATGCATTTGAGACTATAGTTTCTGACATTCTTATAAAGTAAGTGCACCAAGCTTTCTTTGTAACCTTCACAGAAACAGGAATTTCATTTTAATTATTAAAACATCAGATATCTCTGATAAAGGAGTCATTGGTACAAAATGGTGCATCTGCTGTTTTCAAATATGAATTGCTGAAGTCATGAAAGATATTTAATATTCATTATAAGCAATTTTTTCTTGCTATATCTCTGTCATTCAGTACTGCTTAGGCAGAGGCTTTCATCATTTAAGGACTTTGATTCTGCTTTCCTAGTAAATAATTGCCAGATAGTGGATAGTGGAAATATCAAAATTATTAGTGTGTAGTACACTGGATTTATTAAATTATTTATGCCACGTCTATGTTTACTCTTTCAATCAAAGTACTCTGCCATATGAAAATTTCATGGTGCTGTTTGTATGCAGACAAGAAACCAGAAGAAAGGAAAGGAAATAAAGTAAGCATTAAAGAAATAAAATGTTTTTGATAGTAGTGCCATCATTTTTATATTATATATAGAATATACAGTTGAAATAATCACAAGAGTTGGCATGGTATATAATTCTGCAATATTAGCAATTGAGAGGAGGAATCAGGAAGATTGTGAGTTCATGGAAAGAGCAGACTACATGACAAGAATCTTTTCCAAAATAACAATAAGAAAGGAAAGAAAGGAGGGAATGAAAGGAGGGGGACGGCATGGACAAAGGGAGTTGGAAATAGAAAATACGAGTACTCATTGAAATATACTTTCAAAAATCAACACTGACTTGAAAAATACATACAAGTAACATTATGCAGACTGAGCAGTTTGGATTTACATATGTAGGACTAAATTGATGCATGAAGCAACAATTAATAAAAAGAAGGCTGCCATGAATTTCAGAGAAAGCAAGGAGGGATATCTGGGAGGGTGTGTTGGAAGAAAAGGAGAGGGACAAATAATATAATTATATTATGATTTCAAAAACAAAATCAATAAAAATTGTAAACATATATCCATTGTTTCTAAAGAAGTTTGGCTACTTCTGCTTTTTTTTCTCCTCAGTTTAGTGGCCTACGATAGTTGCTTTTTCTAAAGAAATATCAATCATAAAAATGAGCTTGGAACCTGAATAAAACAATGTAAAGCAATGGATATACTTCTAGAAGAGTTTGATGGCACTAACACATGAGAGACTACCAAGGTTCAAAGTGAATTAGCTTTCTCAAACTAAAGATACTTTTTGTAAGTCATTTGTTTCTGGATTTTGGGTTATATTTTATGAGTCATTTTACTAGTTAATTAAGTATGATTCATACAGAATTTAAAATGGATGCTAATAAAGCTATCATGGCAACCTATATACTCTTTGCCTCTCCTTACTGTCTCTTGGAAGTATCATGTGTGAACTCTTTCTCATACCTGTCTAACCCTTCCCTCAAACTATCTGCTTATAGGAAATATCTCCTACTCTTCAAGCTTCCTTGAGTTCATACTGGACTCAAATTTCTGTCTTCCTGCAAATCCTCCAGATTATTCACTACATATCTGAAAGCAACACTGGAAATCATCATATTTTTCTTCTGTTTTCTTCTAAAATTTCATTCAAAGCCTGTTTTAAAATTTGATCTTCAAGACTCAACCCCTTCTCCCCCGCACACTAAATGAAAAGATCTCTGATTATAATTTCTACTGTTGACATCATATGCTATCACATTCTCAGCACTCTGTTTTCATCGTTTTGATTATAGTTTAACTCGTCTACCAAATGAAGTATCAACATGCTATAAAAGTACCCATCAAGGAAGCCTGTAAGAAAGCATTTGTGAGGTTCTGACTCAAATCTCCCTTCAATTGACTATCTAACTATATCATTGCATCTGTAGAATGATGTTTGGCCCATTTTTTCACCTTAAAATTGCCAATAATTTTTTTTTGCATTTAGTAACTTCTTAAGAATATTCACTAAAGTATTATGAGTAGAACTATTTGGCTAAGTTGAAACGACTAACTATATATTAAAAAAATATATTGAAATAGATGGAATAGCAATGCTTACTTGTTCCTGACTTTCCCCCTCCCACGAGGTGGAGTGGACTTTTACTTCATTTCTTTTTGTGTAAACAATGGCTATTTATCATTTCTGCTTTGTCATGTAAACCTGAAAGGTACTTGTTCCCCCAGCAGCATGCTGCTGCCCATATGAAAGATTTACTTTTCCTTGCTTTCTCCCTAAGGTGTATGTAATTGCTGTAGATTTTCTCTATAGGCTTCATAGGAATATCTAAATGTCATCACAAAAGCTTCAAATCAACCAGCTACCTAACGATGCCATAGGCAGAAATTACAATGTAGAACTTGTGACATGGAAAAACGTATTTTAATTGTACATTCTTAGAGAAAATAGTTCAGTAGTGATGATTTGTCCCCCATTGTATGATGAAGCAACTTTTATGGTAACCTTGAGTGTAAGTCCATCTCACGTATTAGATCCTTTCTCTAGATGGAATCGTTCCAAGCAGTAAAGATATACCCTGTGTGGAGAACTATTTTCCTTCCAGACTCATTTCCTGACACTTCCCAACAATGTAGCTTTTGCCAGTGAAATGAAGTAAAATAAAGTTTTGCCTGAAGACTGAGTGAAAATAAATTGCCAAGGCTGTATAAGACAGGAAGAGAGTGATAGAGTCACATGCTCCTCTGTGAATGAAGCTAAGGGCAAAATTACTCTGCAGGGCTGGAAGACAACTTCTAGAGATTATTTTATAATTGGCTTTCCAGTTTAATTTTGTTAATGCAATAAGGTATGTGAGTAGGTGAGAGCTCTGACTTATTGTATTGACTGTCTAAATAGTAATGCTATAATACAAGTCTCAAATACTTGTGAACACGAGTAAGTAGGCAATTTCTGTTAATTTTTTTTTTATAAATTGGCTTTTTCCCAAAAGACAGACTTTTTTTTCATTCAAATTAAACAAAATGCTTATTACGTATCTTACTCACTAAAAGAATGGCATCTAACTGTAAATGTTTCTTTTCCAACTAAAAACACCTGCTCTTTGCAAACAAAACACAAACAGATTGTGATTCCTGGTAACAAAACTCAAGCTTTGGAATTTTTTTCTCTAGAATACTGACTTCTTTCATTTGCTACCCTCTTCAGGAATATTAATTTTCAATGTTACGGAAGCCGTGTGTTCAGAATGTTTTATAGCAACCATTTCTTTAAAATTCTGTGCAGCTGTGGTAATGGGGTACTCTTCTTCAATCACACTGCCATTTAGCCTTGATGTGTGGGCAAAACAAGCAAAAAGGCTGCAGATGTAATTCTGTCTTTGCTACGTTAATCAAAACTGGCATCTCTGAAAACAGTTGAGAAAAGTAGAAATCTTTTATTTTCCTTTTTCCCCCCTTAGGGTTACAAGAGATTTTTCCCCACCTGCTTCTCATTCCCATGGTCAACACAAACACAAAATGAGTGCCTAAAAGCTGCTTAACAACACAGAAGATACGCTAACAAGCTCAAATGTCACAATGATTGATGATGTCATGTTGGTGGTACATTCATACTATGTTTATTATTGGATACCTACTTTCATATACATATATGTATTTGAAATTATATATATAAGTATACAATATATAAAAAATTAAATATACCTCTATATAATTTTCTCTCTTGCAGAGGCTCAACCTAAGCTTGCTGACAGCCATCGGTAACCTATACAACAGGGCTATCACAGTAGTTCCAACTACCAGCTATTGTGACTAACCTGAAAGGCCTCTTTCAAGCTATTGTGCAGTGTTCCTGGAGGGAGAGCTGCACACCAGCCTGTTGCTTCATATTTTACCTATTGTTCTCCTTCTTTATGAAGGCATGTGCCCCTAACTTTTGCCTGGTCTCACCCACTATTAAAAGTATCGAGGGAAACGGAGTAAAATGGAACAAAAAGGATCACTGCTAAATAGCACCATTGTTGACTTTTATGGAGAGCTCCAGTAAAGAGTACGCTTGATCTAATTCAGGTAATATTTATAACTACTATTTCTGCAGTGCCTCTAACAGCTTGTAGAGAATCGGTAATGTGTGAAAGCAGACTGTGTGTTCTTTTTATAAGTTTGAGGAGGGTTTTTTTGTTTTTTATTTTTATTTTTTCACCTACATGAGCTAATTGTATCTGGATCTTTTTACCTCCCGTCATCTGTTATTCTCTGATGCAACAACGAAATCAATCGTCTGTTTTAAAGCAATCTAAGTCCAAGAAAAAAGAATGAAACAATGCAGAGTACTATTGTAATGTCTGCATGTTGTTTTGTCTTTTTATTTGATCAATGCAACGATTTCTCAAATTTAGCTGACTGAATTCAGCCCTTTTAACTTCATATATGGCTAATGATATCAAAATGAGGGGACAGCTGCCACTTGCTATTCAATATCCTCAAAGTAGTAAGAGTGAAAACAGGAAATTTTATTGGGCCTATGGTCTAATTAAAAGCCACAGCTTTGTAATTGGAATGGCTTTTCAGCACTCTTTAGGATGGTTCTGAATGCTGATCTAAGCTTAAGATGTTCATTAGTAACTCATTAAAGACTTAGCTACAGTCCAGTGGGTGTATCTTGAATATAATGATGGGTTGAATGTGTGTGCAAATGTGTAGACACATAATTAGAGAAACTGTCACATTCAGGGATTAAGAATATACAATGTGGTCTTTGAAAAATACTGTTGAAAGCAAGTGACCCCAAGATGGTATTGTATTTTAAATTTGCTTACTCTCCAGGTCATTTGTTTTTCATTTAATTCCTAAAGGTATTTTTTAATGAGTTCATTCTTTCAGGATTAAATGCATGACGTTTTGTGTGAGGGCCTTTCTATACATCATTGTGTTTAGACCTCAAACTATAACAATATTGGCCTAATTACCCCTTTATCAAGTAAGAATGCTGTGATTTAAATGGTCCGGGTAATGCATCTTGAACATAATGAAATTTGAACCAGAGTCTAAAGCTAGAGAGTTTCAGATATCATTCAACAAAACACTGCTATTTTAAACATGAAACCAGCTTAGATTAGCCAATGCTATTAGCTTTATTTTGAGGTTTCATGAAAGCAGCACCTTCTAAATAAACTAATATCTTTTGTAGTTCCTTAAAGGACAGGAGCAAGTCACAGCCAGCATCTATTAGTCACTTACTATCTTTAGCTCTCAATCCTTTCTTCCCTAATAACGATTTTTCCTACGTAGTAAACACAGCAGGCTGAAATCATAAGAGTGTGCTCAGTCCGCACCATCCTGAGGTCTAAATCTTTTCTGCTGGATTCCCTGTCTTTGCTTGTTAGCAGGTGCCAGGTGAAACCAAAGGACACTAATATCTAATGCACAGCTTTCACAGGCAAACATGAAATTATGACTTTGCATAATTTCCTTGGGATGAACAAAGGAGATATTGTTATAGTTCCAATATGCAGTGTCAGCCACAGGCTCCGTGGTTAAAGGCCTGGCATTCAGTGGGTGGGGCTGTCTCAGATTCTCTCTCTCTGTTTCTCTCTTCCTGTGTGTCAATCTCTGTCTCTCTCTCTGTCTCTGTCTCTCCTTTTTTTCCGTCTCTCCCTTCCTCCCTCTATTCTTCTCTGAGCCCACCCTTCCCCTCTGCTTCATTATCACCATACCTGATCCGCCAGCAGTATGCTTGCTCTGCCATGATAGTGTCTCACCTTTACCCAAAACAACGAATTCAACCAAATTTGAATCCTCTGAGCCAAATTAAATCTTTCCTCCTATACAGTTTATGTCTCAGGTATTAGTCACAGTGACAAAAAGACATGAAAAAATTAGGGATTCAATAGGTTGCAGGACATGGTAGAGAAAAAAAGTCTACGGAAATGGAATACAGTTTAAAAATTACAGCCAATTACATCTGTAATTAACAAAAGACAAGATTTTCAAAATCAGGAAGGTAAATAACTGAGTCTCTGCCAAAGAAGAAACTTGTTGGGATACTGAGATGAGCATTTTCCTAGGAAAGAGGAATTGGAAACTAGTCAATGTACTGTCTCACTGTACAAGACTCCTCAGGCTGAAGATTGAATAATTGCCAATCTTGAGTTTTGTCAACATAAGGCAATCTTGAAATGATGAATTCCTTCTGAATCAATTGCATAAGTAAAGAGGGAGTAGAGAAAAATGATTTAGAATTCTAAATAAAATAAAATTGGTAGGACTTAAATGGGTGAATCTGAGCAAAAATTCACTCAGAATAGTCAGTCTAAAAAAAGTAAAAATCACCAAACTTGTATCTTCTGGAATAAAGATTTTCTTTTCTTTTCTCCTTTTAAAAGATTTCTCTATTAAATTTTTTTAATTTAATAATAGAGGAAAAACAACCTAAAATTAAGAAATCAGTGAAAGCATATGAGAAGCAGTTCCCAGCCCTGTACTTTAGGAAAACTCAGATCCCAGTGACTGCTATGGCTCCACCAGATGGGCTAAGTATGAACTATGCAAGACCAGGCAGATAGGAAGAGACTCACGAACCCTGAACACGTGGACCTGTTAATTCTCCTTTGTGAAGGGGTTCAATGGTCCTTCAAAATGCAAGACAGAATGATGAGGTGGCTCAGCATCCCCACTCCTACATAAACACCAGGGGGAACTAAAAGACACCCAAATAAAACATGCTACACAAACGTTCATGCAGCATGACGACAAGCAGCCAAAGAATGGAAATAATTTACATTTCTATCAACTGGCAAGTACAACACAGTATATGCCTACAGTGGAATATGATTATGAAACAAAAATAATTAAGTAATTATACATGTTAGATATGAATAACTTTTAAGTGACTAAGGGAAAATGGCAATCACAAGAGACATGAATTATATGAGCAATTTATATGAAAAGTCTGGGAAAGATTAACCCATAAGGAGAGAAAACAGATTTTTTTTTTCTGGCTTCCAAGGGTCAAAAGGTAAAAGGCACAGGGATGCCTTTACTAGGCAAGGATTTCTTTCTGGAATACTTATTATAATAAGAGTAAATCAACTGTGACAATTTACGCATCATTTAAATATACTGAACCTTAAGTTAGTTCTATGGTATATAAAATATACTCAATAAAAATGGAGTGCCTTCCATAACATTTTTAAAGGGTTTATTACATTAAATATGTCCGGGTTTTAAAAACTATGCTATCTTTTATGAATTGATGTCTTACTTCTTTATCATGAAAGCTCTACATTTTTAAATATTTTTTTATAGCCATGACTCTGAGACTGAATTTTCTTTCAGAAATGGGAATAAAAGTTAGTGCCCATCAACTCAAAGCAAATTCGTACAAACTGTCCATTAGATCCTTCACAAGGACTTCCTCAATACTGTCTGAGAAGTGCTATACCACCAAACAGAGCGAGTAACTGACCACTCAAGAAACTCCAGAAAATATCTGGAATGCTTGGAAGAACGGAGATGGCTCAGTCATAATAAATTGTATACTGCAAGCCTGCGTACCTGGAGCAAATTCTCACAATCCGCGTGGGAATGGGTGACCTAGATTTGCAATCCTAGCTCTGAGAACGCAGAGACAAAGGGGACTCCCAGCTGTACTGGAGAGTCAGGGAGGCCTACTCAGTGAGCTCCTAGCCAGTGACAGACCTTATCTCAAAACCAAACACCCACAACAAGAACACACCAGAGCACACGCAGCCACTCACAAACGAACACACACAAGAAAGGGTATTCTTTAAAAGCTGTTATCAGTTTGGGAGTCTATTACATCCTTAGCCTTAGTGGTCAACACATTTTCAAAAACGGAGCTAAAGAGAGATAATGCAAAGGTATTTTCTTTCAGGAAATTTGTATTATATAATTAAAACAATATTCTTCCTGCCACACTCAATTTGAACTTTACTTGATCTTTGCTTGGCTTTACTCTTTGCTTAGGCACGTGATTTTCTGCTTGTCTACTTATGACTTTACAGGTGAAAGGTAATCTGTAAATCAGTCTTATGTGTCTGAGTGTTACACCTTATCCATCTGCTGACTCTGCAGGCTCTATATAAAGTACTCCATATTCTGTACATTCATAAAGAGACTTTGTATTCAGCCAGGCAATACCTTACTATCGGTCTCTTGTGTTTCTTAATTTATTCCTTCTTTAAAATCTTACGTATTTAGCCTGGAGGTGGTGGTACACACCTTTAATCTCAGCACTTGGGAGACAGAGGCAGGTGGATCTCTGAGGTAGAGGCCAGCCTGGTCTACAGAGCAAGTTCCAAGACAGCCAGGACTTTTACATAGAGAAACTCTGTCTCAAAAAACAAAAAAACAAAATAAACAACAACAAAAATCCTTACATATCTAAGATACTTTTTTGTTGTGTTTATACATAGAAATGCTTACGTGAGAATTTTGAAATGCATTATATGAAAAAATCCAGGTAGATTAATTAGAAAATATTTAATGGTTTTACAAAATTCAAGCTTTTCTTTGCATGACTGTTTTATAATTCCCAGATAATTAAAGAATTTTATTCATTTTGATTTTCACTATCCTGATACTTTGTCAATACCACACAGTTTTTTTCTGTTTGCTAAGACCGTGGTGTGTGTGTGTGTGTGTGTGTGTGTGTGTGTGATATATTAGAATAAAAGTGATGTCCATTAAGTCTGAGGAAAACCTCTTATTATTAGCATCATCATTATCATATTATAATGTATATTATAGTATATGTACCATATATATTATAACATATATTAGTAATATATTAATTGTCTCATGGGGACAGGCTGACTTCAGGTTCACTCAAGTTCAGCTGAAGGTTACTTGAACTTTTGAACATTCTTGTCTCTACTTTTGGACTGCTGAGATCTCAGGTATGTTCCATCAAGTCCAGTGCTATGTGGTCTGGGCATTGAACTTAGGGTCTTGTGCATGCTAGACAAGCACTCTACCCTCTGAGCTCCATTCTAGTTCCAAACGTCCTACCTTGACTTTTCTGAATGCTTCATTACACTGCTGCAAATATATTGTAAAGTTCAATATTTATTTTTGGTACCACTTATATTATTTATCATTAATAAACCCTGCCAAATTTGTGAACTATTCTACACCAATTTTAGTGACAAGAGAGAAATTGCAGTTTTCATGTATTCCTACTTTTCCTAGATATTCATTAGACCATAAAGGGATAATTATTTTAATTTCTCATATTTTATCTGAATCCAAAGCATACATTACTATGTTTCTTTATAATGGTACATGTAAAAGTAAGATGGCTATGTTATTCAGTGCTAAGCCATAAAGTATGAATTGAAAAGGCATACTGCCTTCAATTTTTAAAATAAGAGCAAAGGTGTAAAATTTAGTGTTAATTTGAAATGATTAATGTAAATATTCCAAATCTTCTAATTTTTAAAAAATATTTTCACACATACATGAGTATGTGTGAAGCCCTAACATGATATACTTATGATATACTTATAGCTAGGTCTAGGGACAAGATTTAGAATTCTGATTTAAATTTGTATTAGGAGAGTTACTTTGACAATGAAATAGATTACATCAGTAGTGGCAAACAAATAGAGGCTATCAACAATGAAGTCAGGAAAGGCTTTGCAGAAACATGACGACCTGGTTTACACCCCTGGCATCCACAGACACAAGCGGGCATGTGTTGTTATGTGCTGTTAATAACAGCTCTAAGGTCGATATGCAGGATCCCTAAGACTCAATTGCCAGCCAGTGTAGCCAAATCAGCAAACTCAGTCAAAGTGAAAGACCTTATCTGAAAAAATCAGGCATAAATCCCCTGAGAAAGGACCTAGGGGTTGACTTCTGACCTCCACACTCACAAGACTAAACTGGAACAAAAGAACACACACACACACACACACACACACACACACACACACACATTGGCAAACAAATACTTGACTATGGTCTTGCATATTACTGATCATATTTAACATCAACTTTAAGGCACTCAAATTTACACAAAATGTGTATAGATCAAACAGAGGGCTAATCAAATCTCATTATTCATATTTTGGTGTGAAGACCATTGATTACTCTGAAAATGTAGCTAACATATTACTCATAGAAATTTGCAACTAGACTAGCTTACCTGACAAAACACTTTACATTTTTGATAGGTTTTCTTTGACAAGAAGAAAATTTATAAGCAAACAAACAAAAAAATCAAAAAATGCCCTTCTACCTCAGGCACTCTGACAGAATTTCAGTAAAAACAGAAATGGTAAGTGAAAACAAAAATGCAATTAACAGTGAAATAAAAAGTTTAATCTCAATCTATCAATTTAAAAACCTGGAAAAAGTAGAATAAATTCTCTCTTCTTTTGAATGCGGTCTCCTTATGAACAATTGCAGTTATAGAAATGGTCTCTCCATCAAACCAGTGCACTGATGCTATTGAATATTAACTATTTGATTGGCTTAGAGATATTTTGCCAATCAGAATAAAGGGAACAAATGTATGTGATAGGTACTATGGCTGCTTACATAAAATTACAAATGTGAGCAGCATTCTAATACTGAGAAAGAAAGAAAATAGCAGTCTAAAGAAGAGAGAACCAATGACTATTAGATATTCAAATACTTTATAATTCAATCAGCATTAAATACCCAAATACCTGATTGAAGTTGCATTCCACACCCAGCCTAAGATATTAAAATAAGATATACTTCAATCCACAAAGCGGTCACAATATATAAAATCTGAATATAAAAAAGTGTTATTTCATTCTTAACATGTACACATTTCTCATAGATTTTCACTACAGAAAAATTCAGGTAAAATATAGTCCCAGGTACAAATGCAAACAAAAATATCTTTTCAGTTGTGAAACTTCATATTAGAAGTTTTAAATAAACTGCTATAAACAAAACATGGTGTTAGAATCATACTGGTATTTCACATTTTGGTATTCAGAAAGTATAGTGACTTACAAGGTATATATTTTAAAATTCTTTAAAAATTGACTAATACGGATTATAATACTGGATGCATTAGCATTGAACTCACACACCAAAATCATGACACACATTTTTTTGTACAGTGCATCTCACCATAAAATACTTAGAACATTGCTACGCTTACAAATCACTTATGCTGGCAAACATAAATATTTCAAGGATAATTAATTTCTGAAAACAGCAAAGTGAAGTCAAGCTGAGCTGTCGACCTTACTTCTTCACAAACAGTAAGGCCCCTCTTCAGAGGAAAGATATAAGATAAAATGTGTAGTAAAATGTCATTTTGGACTTGTCCAACTTTGTATCATTTTAGCAATTTAAGAATGTATAGATTAATAAAAGCACTATAATATTAAGTAGCATACAACTATGAAATTTATTTTTATAGAAATAAAATATAGAGAAACATAAATAAGTATATACAGACCTGATCAGTCTTTTATTCTTATTAAGAACTGTCTATTATAAGTAACTTAGACATAATGTAACACATTAGCCTATAAA